>JANDJZ010000015.1:0-123812 GCA_027943245.1 Acanthamoeba sp. SK_2022b | reverse complement strand
CCTCCCGCCGCAGGGCCTCACCCTCGTCGCCCTCACGCTCGCGGTCTTTCCGCCGATCCCGCCCGAGCATGGCGCACAGCAGGTCGCCAAAGGCCCGCTGCCGGCCCGCGAGCTCGCGCACCTGCCGGTCGAGCCGCTCGCTCTCCCGCACTATCGCGTCGACAAAGCCCTGCGACGCCCGACTCGCGAGGTCTTCTCCGTTTTCGTCAGCGTCATTTTCCTCTTCTCCGGCGCGCCGCTGCCTGAGCGCCTCGGCGAGCGCCTCGCTAATGCGCCGCATGAGGTCGGCATCGCCCAGCAGCCCCTCGATGGCCGACGGCGCCGCGTCCTCGCCGCGCGACCTCTCCCGCGCCTCGCGCCGCTGCTTCTCCTCCATGGTCTCCTCGATGAACGCCATGTCCCCGATTGTGCTGACGACGATGCGAGGCTCCGTGTTCTCCTCGTCATCCGCCATCTCCATTGTCGCACCGCCGCCCCGCGGCTCCGAGAGGAAGAGAAACTCGGCGACGCGGTCGGCGTCCACTTCGACGAGGGCCCCTCCCACTCGAGGTGGTCGCATGGTTGAGGCGGCGGTCAACGGAGTCGATGGCCATTGCTGCCCCTTCCTACCGCCTCTCCCTTTCCTGTCCGCCTCAGTCTCTCGGCCTTGGCTTTGCTTGGTGAAGGTGGTCTGGCCGTGGGCTTCCTCCCCCTCGCTCTCCTCCGAGCCACTGATCACGATCGCCATCGCATCCTCCTCGTCCTCGACGACTCCCTCCTGCTCTTCGTCCTCGTCAGCCTCGTCGCCCTCCTTGGGCCCCTTCTCGTCGTTCGAGCTCAGCTCCTCGTCGGAGCTGCCGTAGGCTTCGTCCTTCGCCGATCGCCTCTGCCGCCGCCCTCGGGGCTTTCGGGCGGCGGTCGGCTTGCCGTCCCCTCGTCGGCCTCCCCGACCTCGTCTGCCAGTGGCCCTCGCGCCTCGCGCGCTCCTCGGGCTTGCGGCCACTCCTTCCTTTTTCGCTTCGCCGGCAAGACCAAGCGGGCCTGTGGCCACGAGCGCACACAAATAAATAGAAACAAAAATAAATTCCTATTAAATTAATTTAGAAAACAAATAAGGGAACGTAAAGGCTGTTGCGAAAGCGATACCGCCAGCAGCGCGAGGAAAAGAGGCGGGAGCGAAAGGCGGCGATACCAAAGTCGTTCAAGCGCTGGTGTCGGTACATGTGTCGGAGGAGGTTCTGCGCGCTGATCTCCCTTCCGCATTCCGGATACAGACAAAAGCTGCGCCATTTGTTCGTCGCTGGTCAGCATCCCTTTGTCAAAGCACTCCATTTCCTGGGCACACCATCAACGCGACCACGACGACCACGACCACGACAAGCGAGGAAGCGGAGAGCTGTACTAAGTCTTCTCACCGGCGGGCGTATTCCGTCGGAGATCGGCCTGCAGCGGTGACGACAAAGAGGACGTGAGTGAGCCCAGTGAGCGCTCGCAGTTGATCGGCCAGAGGAGTGGGGGGGGGGGTCGTAGGCAGTGTGCGCACCCAGAGTTTTTCCTCCTGGCCCAAGACCTGCTCCAGGGTGAGGCCCAGGCAGTTCTTAGGGGCCGTGTGCTCTTCTGGCTTGGCCGCGGCTTCGGCGGCCTTCTTGCCCTTCTTGTCTCGTGGCTGGTCGTCATCCTCCTCCTCCTCTTCTTCGCCCTGGCTGTCGGCCACCTTCTCCCTATTCTTCTTTTTCTTTTCCTTCTTCTCTTTCTTCTTCTCTACCTTTTCTTTCTTGGTCTTGGTCTTCTCCTTCGCGCCCTTGGCCGGCGCTTCCTGCCTCTCGGCCTTCTGGTGATTTGCCTCCTCCTCCTCCTCTAGCCCCTTCTTCTTCTCCGCCTCATCGCTCGTATTGGCGAACCTGAACTCCTCGTCCTTCTCGTTTTCTTCGGTTTCGGCCGGGACGCTCGCTTTTCGTCGCCGCGTTTTCGTTGTGGGCGGTTCCAAAGGCTTGTCCCCCTTCTCTTCGGCCTCGCTCGCGTCGGGTCGTTGCTCGGGCCGTGGCGGCTGCGTACTGGCCGCGCCGTTCTCCTCCCTGAGCGCATCGAGCGCGGCCTCCAGCGAGCCCTCATTCTCGGGCCCGTGCTCAGCAGCGGCAGGCGCGGCGACGGCGGCCGGGGAGGCCTTTGGCCATTGGCTCTCGAGGTCATCGTGCGCGCTTTTATCATGGTCGCCGCGCTTGATCTTCTTGAACTTCATGCTCCCGAGACCCTGCCTGTCGATCTCGCTCTTGCGCTTGCGCACGGCGGCCTCCTCCTTGGCGGCTGCCTCGGCCTCGGCGTCCCTCCGTCGCTGCAGTCGCTTTCGTGGCGTGGCCCCGGTCTTGCTCGGCGTCGGCCCGCTTTCGCCCGCCGCCGCGTCTTTGGCTCTGCTGGCGACGCCTTCACCGCCGGAGCTTGCGGGCTTTTGCTTGTCGCTAGCCTCGCTCTTGCGGTACTCGTCCACCACGCTGGGCTTGCCCTCCGCGGCGCGGCCCTCTTCTCTGGCGGCGCTGCTGCCGTTGCTGTGGCTGCTGCTGCCGCCGCCGCTGAAGGACTGGGGAGCGTCCTCATTGAGGTCGATCGTCGGCGGTTCGGCGCCGGCTGGCGCAGCGTGTTGCTTGCTGTCCTCTGCAGACAAAGACGAGCGCTCCCTGCTATCCTTCGCCCTCGTTCTTTCCCTGTCTCGTTCTTTGTCGCGTTCCCGGAGGTCCCTTTCTCTATCTCTATCTCTATCTCTGTCTCTCTCCCTGTCTCGTTCTTTTTCGCGTTCGCGTTCCCGCTCTCGCTCTCGCTCTTTGTCCCTTTCCCTATCGTCATCTCGTTCTCGAGGCCTGTCCTCTCCTCTCTCCCGGTCCCTGTCTCGATCCCTCGATCGCTCCCTGTCTCTGTCGCGGTCCCTGCCCCTGTCCCGCTCTCTGTCCCTGTCCCTATCCCTGTCTCGCTCTCGGTCTCTGTCCCACCAATCGGCACTGTCTCGAGCGCGAAGCCGCGGATCTCGCTCGCGTTCTCTGATGTCACGCCCCACAAACCGCTCGCGCTCATGCAGCTGGCGCGCAAAGCCGCCGGTGGGGTTCAACCGGCCATCGCGCGGCGCGGCGTAGACGGGCGCGTTGGGAGTCGGTGATGCTGGCGAGAAGCCGTAGCCCGACGGCGACGGCGAAGACGTCTGTGAGACGAACCCGCTCGCGGCATAACCCACTCCCACGTGAGGATGCTCGCCGACGGTGGGCTTAGTGGGGTCATACAACATGCTCGAAGCAACCGGAGGCTGCATAGAGGCGAAGGCGGCAAATGGCGAAGGCGCTGCTGGAGGCATAGACGCGGGCGCCGGATAGTAGGCGGGCGCAGAGTATAACCCGGCGCCTACAGAGGAAGGCTGTGGTGGGCAGAATCCCCGTTCTCTGTCCTGCGCGTAGGCCGGCGGGCCCCACGGCCGGTTGTAGCTGGCCATCGCACAATCGCTCAGACTGCAAGCGACAGGGAGTCAGGCCCCAAGCCGTTTCGTAAGCAGGCAAGGCGCCACGACTCAGCGCAAGTGGAGTAAAGTATTATTGAGCAGGGTAATGACCCTGATTGTCATAATTGGTCACACACACAAATTTACGGGTTATGAATGTGAAGCAGAGAGGGCAAGGTTGAGGCGATGCACCACCACCTTGAAGACAACGCAATAAAATCAAACGCAGCGCAGAGATGTGTGGAAAATTTCATCTTACTGCAAGAAATGAAGGAAGAACAGAACGGGGGTGATACCGTTAACGGGCGGAAACTGCGCAACAGCGTTGCGCCGTGCTCAAAACTGGGCCGTTGCGCCGAAGGCTCTGCGGCGTAGCAATCGATGGTGAGAAATGCAGATGCCCTGGGTTCACGACTAGCTTTTCTTTTCTATTTCTGCTCCTTCTCAATAAATGACAAGAGGTTCATTTCAGGTCTTAAAGGAGCTCTTGGGCTGACTGAACAACAAGCGCAGAGGAACAGCGCAAAGCATCTTATTTGCAGCAGGCGGGACAAGGGAGGCCGTGGATGCCGGCGTTGTCGAGGCAGCAGCAGCACTTGTCCCACATGGGGCCGAGGCAGCTGATGCAGTCCTGGAGACCGTGCTGGCAGTCCTTGATGCAGTCGTAGATCTTTGCACCACACTTGAAGTTATCCCAGACCTGCGCCAGCCCCCGTCGTTAGTTCCATCTTGTGCGAAAGCGGACGATCAAGCGTTTTTGGAACGGAAGAAAAAGATAGGGGCCGCCGGAGGCACCTTGCAGCAATGGTCGAAGGGGGCGGGCTCGAAGAAGGCACGGCACTCGGCCTCAGTGGCGTTAGCGCATCGGTGCTGGGCGAGGCCAAGGAGGACCCTGGCGTGTTCCGGGTCAAGGGACGAGATGTCTACGTCCTTGGGGATGAAAGCGCCGTGGGCCACAACGAAAACGGCAGCAAGAACGAAGACGGCGAAGAGAGCGAGCTTCATGTTGCGCTGGTGGGTAGTACAGAAGCCAGCAACCGATCGCGATTCCAATTAGCTAACGATTCTTGTCGACAAACCAACTCCTATTGGGCTGGGGCGGCGTCGACTACGGAGGAACTCTTCTTTGCCAATTCCAACCCACCACAATCCCACCCCATCGGGTCGCCTTCGCTGGTGTCTATCATACAGGAAAATTGGTCACCAGCCAAGCCGGCGCCCCGCCAACGATAGATGCCTCTACTCGGCCGACACGTCAAGATCGGGGCGCGTGGTCGTGTGGTGGCCCAAGTGCTGCTGGCCGTGCCCCAGCGGGATGTGTGAGTGGCAGTGTGGGCAGGTGGTCTCCTGGGTTTGCCCTCGCTTCTGCCGCTTGACCTCCTCGTAAAGTCGCATGCGCTCCCTCACCTTCCGGTGGTCATTCTCGCGCTGGCTCCTGAGCTCGTCCTCGCTGGCGCCGCTGTGGATGTAGTCGCTATTGCCCTGCATCATTTGCTCCATCTCGTGTTTGAGCGCGATGGCCTCGCCGTCCATGGCGCGCCCTCGCCACCAGCTCTTTCGGATCTGTTTCTTATCGTCCTTCTTTTTCCGCTTCACTTCTTCGTCCTCCTTTTTCTTTCGCTCTTTCTCCTCCTTCTTCTTGGCTTCTTTCTTTTGCTTCGCTTCGTTCATCATTCGCTTTCGCTCTTCCATCTGCATTCGCTTCAGGTCAAACCCCACTCCTGTCCCCGCCCCCACCCCACAAGGTGAGCTCGTGCGTCGTTCACCCCCCCCCCCCGGAACGAATGCGAAATGCGCGTACCGGTCTGTTCAAGAGTATTCCACACCTCCGTGGCGGTGTCAGCCGTGAACTCACCAGAGCTGTTGAGTGGCGTTTTCTTCTGAACGCATCAACACGACGACAATAACCAAGGCAAAAGCTCGGTGTCAGCCATGGCAGCGCGTCATGGCGGGAGGGTGATGACGGGAGCGTTACGAGGGCGGCATGAGTCTTGATCATCAGCTCCCCCGATACTCTCCGAGAGTCGCCGGCCACTCCCTCACCGTCTTCTTCACTGTCCGCGCTGTCCGCGCCGGCCGTTGGGCTCTCCTGGTTGTGCGACTGATTTCTGGCCGACGGCGAGTTTCTAGAAGCCAACAACCACCGTAAGCAAGCGACAACCCCAACGCTAACGCAGCCGACCAACGCACTTGAGGAAAAGAGTGCGTCTCCGTGGGTCGCTGTCAGGCGAGGCTTCTGCCGGGCGAATGCCGCTGCTAGAGAGCGACTTCTTGTCGTCGTCCAGACTGATCTCGGCAAGCATGGATGGACGACTAGTCAGCTGTGCCTCCAACGCAACACAAACGGACAAAGGATCGTACCTGTCCTGAGCAACGGTGGCACCCTTCCAGCCGTTGGCCGCTGCGCTCTTGAAGTCGCCATTGTACTTGGCTTTGATGAAGCTCGTCGCCTCCCTGACGGAAAGGGGGGAGGGAGGGGAAAGTGTTGAGCGAGGCCGCGGCCATGCAGAGTGTGAGGTGCGCGGGGGTGGAGGTACTCGAAGGAACTCTGTGCGGTGATCTTCTTGACGTTAGGCGGAATGTTGGCCTCGAAGATGAGGTTTACCCTCTTGTTGCCCTTCCTATCCAAAAACTGTCGTTGCGTTTTCGAAACACAATGGCAACAATAAAGCAGGGCGTGGCGATGAGTCACACCGTCTCGCGGCGCGAGGGGGGGGGGGGTGCAGTAGACGAACCTGAATCTGTTCGTCACTCCAATCGTCCAACTCGACCGACCGAATACGACTGATGTGTGTGCCCAGCGAGCGATGTATGCCTGAACATCTGGAGAAGGTGACGTGACGAGAGGAGAGGAGAGGAGAGGAGAAAGGGGAGAAGGGAGAGGCGCAACGGGAGAGGTAAGCCCAACGACAAGGGAATGCGATGTCTGCCCACACAAACAGAACGCGTACCTAATGCAGATAATGCAGCCGACGTTGGACGACACCCAGCGAGGGTCTGACCACCGGCACACGCGTTCACAAGGTCCACAAAGTTCACACCAAAGAACCCAAAAATAGGAAGCTCTATGAGGCGCGAGGAATGACGAGCGAGAATGAAGAACGCTCCGGACGCGTTCCAGAGGTGTAGCAAAGGGCGCGAACGGGAACGGGTGTGGGTATGGGTGAGGGGCGTACTGGGCGTGTCGCAGTCGCCGCACTTGTCGTTGCCCTCCCGGGCAAGGATCTTTTCTAGCTTTTCTGTCCAGGGAGCAACTTTTCTCACTGCCATGCTCCCACTCCCAAGAAATCCTACGCGAGCTGCGCGATTTAAAAGAATGTGTGAGAAAACGGGGAAAAAACAGGGAGAAAAAATCGGATTGCGTACCTACTTTTCTTCTTCTTCTTCAAAGATAAGGTTGAGAGGCCCGGCAAGCGAAGGTTGTTGTTGCTAGTTCTGTCGTTGCAGCTTGGTCGTTGTCAACGCCTCAATGTTTTTCAAATGACTGGTTTCTTCCACCAATGGCAACTCGAATGTCAGCTGAAAAACCAGATTCCACTGCCCAGCAAAAACCAAGTTTCAGCCTCGTTGCGTTTTTTTCTCCCTGCCATTTATCTATCCCTTTTATTTAGTATTCTTCGGCCCGGCTCGACACACCCCAGTCCAAGGTACACTTTCACGCAACCCACATTTTTGGGCTACGTTGCTTGTCGCGTGATGATCAAAATTACAGACCTGTTCTGAAAACACCGTGTGGTCAAAAGTAATTGCCTTTTGTCTGATCCAACTATTGGTTTGTTTTGCATAAAGTTTGCACGGCCTGGCTCGCGCTAATTCTTCTTCTCCGCTAGGTTAGCTGACAGTTACTGCCAAGGAGCGCCTGCACCCTTTTCCTGAATTATGGGTCACTTAATCTCCGGAAGCAAGAATGCTCAGAGATGAAGTGATCCATACGTCAAGAAACTGATTGCGGTCACTCAGCACTGTACGAGCTTGCACACTCTTGCCTGGCGCTCGTTCCCTTCAAAAGAATAAACATGAAGTCTTTCATAAAATTTATTTGGTAATTGGACACCGGCACAGGCCTTAGCCCTTCTTTTTCTTCTTGTCCTCCTTCTTCTTTTCCTTCTCCTTTCGCTTCTTCTCCTTCTCCTCTTCTTTCTTCTTTTTCTTCTCCTCCTTGTCCTTCTTCTTGGAGTCCTCCTTCTCCAGCTTATCCTTGCTGCTGCTGCTGCTGCTGCTCTTAGATGGCCGCAGCGTCTGCGCCCTCTGCAGAGCGCTCGATGACGTCGTGCGCTGTGGCACCGCTGTTGCTGCCGCCGGCCCCAACACCGTCGCTGATCGTTGTCGCTCTACCCCAAGCGGTTCGCGCTTCTGGAGGCCAGCGGCCGTCGTCACGGACGATGCCGACGACCGCATAGGGCTTGCGTCCTCAGGTGCAGTCGCGCCCCAGCTCTTGCGCTGCGAGTCGCCGCGCGTGATCAGGCCGTCGCTCGACGCCGCCGAGGCCGGCGCCACCGCTCTCGGGTTGATGGCCGGCAGCGCGCTGGCGATCTGCACGGAAGACGAGGGGGGACCGGTGGCGGAGGGGAGCGGTGGGGGCGGACCGGCCGCCGCCACTGCGGCTGCGATGGCTTCCTCGTTTCGCTTGAGCAGCACGTGGGCCGGCAGCGAGAGCCGCTTGTCCCGCGCGAGGGCCGCGACGTGGGCTGCAGGGTTGGTCCCGGCATCGGCTACCGAGGGAAGAGTGGATGACGAGCGGTGAGACGGGGCCGCGAGGGCAACCGGCGGGAGGGCCGACGGCATGGGCGGCAGCGGAGGAGCGGCCGACTCTGCAGCGGCGCTGCTTCGCGCCAAGTCAGGCGGCTTGAGCGCCTCGGCCGAGGGATCCAACGAACGACGCGACAGACGCGAGGGAGGAGGCGGCCGCAGGACCGCCTCGGCCGCCGCCAGTGCCGGGGCTTGTAGATGCTGGGGCTGGGGCTGGAGTTGCTGTTGGATGGCGACGGCAGCCGTGGCGGAGCGCCGGCGATCGCGGTCCACCTCCGGTTTCTGCCTGGCCATGTCGGGCTTCTCTATGCTCGTATCCGTGCTCATGTTCGCCGACTTACGACGCCTGAAATGGGACGGCCGTCAATAAACTGCCAACTCCACTTACATATCGTGTTATGTTGTGAGTGTCTTGCGTGTAGCGTTACCCTCTCTCCTTGATGGCCGCCTCGATTTCGCTGGACATCACGGGGACGGGCATCATATTGTAGGCTCCCGAAGACACAACGCCGCGGCTCTTGCCGGCGGTGTCCTTGAGGTCGACCGACGACGACGACGACGGAGGCGTTGAGCCCGTCTTCTCTTGCGCGGCCTTCCTCGCGTCCTCGCTTCTCCTCTTCGCCTCCTCCTCCTGCCGCTTCTCCACTTGTCGCCTGAGAAGCTCCTCGGACTCCTGCTCCTCTCGCGCGAGCCTCTCCTTCTCCCTGTCCGCTTCCCTTTCGCCCTCACTCTCCAGAGCTTCGCTGTGCACCACTGCTGCTGGCATCATCGAAATCGTCTCCGGCATCGGAGGCAGGGGTGGCAGCTGTCGCTCCTCCTCTTGTTGCTCGGGCTCCGCTTTCTGTGGTAGCTGTGGTGGAGCCGGTAACACTTCCTTGTCCTCGTCGATTCCCTCCTGGCGCAGCAGCTCGCCCAGCGATTGCTCGCGCACCGACAGAGCGTCGCCGTGCAGAAGGCGGAGCGAATCTGTCGGCGCGGCTCGTCTCGGGCCCGATTCGTCTCCGAACGCGCGCCCGATCCACCACTCCCCCGCGTAGCCGGACCCGGCGGCAAGCCTGGCCTCGACGACGAAGACGAGGCCAGGCCGCAGCTCGGCTTGCCAGTTGCGGGCGGGCCTGCGCGTGTGCAGGGCGATGGCCCGCACTCCAGGCAGGCCGGCTTGACTTCTGGCGACCTGGCTAGCCGCGTCCGGAATGACGTCGACCGCGTCGTCGGCGATGCCCGGCGGGCCCGCGATCGGCGGCGCGACCCGAGGCGAGATCGGGATGGCGCCACTCACGGGAAACGGGTCGTCAGCGTTCCAGGAGGGCATGTCAAAGGGCAGCGAGTAGTCGTCGGTGTAGCGCGGCTCGCTCATTCTCTGCGCGACACCACCGCCACCGTATGAGCCACCTAAATCCACTACTGCGTTCGGCTCTATGCAACAACGAACCTGGAGGCCGTAGCTCTCCCTGAGATTGAGAGCCGCGAGCATGCGCCGGTCCTGCTCCCGCCGAACTAGATCAAACACCTTCTGGCGCGCCATCTCCTTCACCGTCTCATACTCGCACTGCAGACGTAGCTCCTCCCGCAGCCGCTCCCGCTTTTCCTCCTCGTTCTCCTCTTCCTCCTTTGTGCTGTCGTTGTCGAGCGTCATATGCCGCTCTGTGGCTTCCGCTTCGGCCAGTGCGTGGTCCTGTTGCCGTTGTCGCTCCTCCGCCTCCCGTTGCTGTCTCTCCCTCTCCTCTTCCTGGGCCCTTTTCTCGCGCTCGGCTTCGTTCTGCTCGCGCCACACGTCGGAGGCGACGTGGAGCCGCAGCTCGACGACGCCGCCTGCTTCGGACGCCGCCCGGAGGGCGTCGGTGACGCTAAAGTCCACCACCCGCCATCGCAGCGCACTAAGCTGCGACAGAATGCCCTCCTTCAGCTTCTCCACCTCCGAGCCCAGCACGCCCACGGGCTCATACTCCAGCATCTCGCGATGTTGCCAATCTGTGCGTTCTGGCCCATCCCCCCCGGAGACAAAACGATTTCGAAGCTTTAGTGGCGAGGGGAGAGAAGGAGTGCCCACGAAGCGAGAGAAAAAAGAGAGGGGGGAGGCAAGATCGAAAAGGAACAAAGAACGAAAAACGTTTGAAAGAGGATGCAGGTTTCTGTACCAATGGGCCTCAATCTCAATCTACGTAGAGGCAACGGCCCACCCAACGCGCGCTCGTCTGTGTAGCGACCTGCTCTTTCTTGTCGTTACTTCCGGACACCAGCGCTCGGTAACCTGGCGGCCGTGGCAACCGATACTAGACACAAACATTTCTGGAGCGTTTGCGGAAATATTTCAAACTGCGCAAAGAACTTTTGCAAGGATGAAGACCGCCAGGCCAGCCCTTACGCAAACGGTGCGTTCAAAAGTCCTGACGTGTAATTGAAAGATTAACGATTGGTTCAATTATTCAAGGTTGTATTAGAATTATTTTAGTATTTTTTATTTGCACAAATACTCTTTATTTACATTGAAAAACACTGCTAACGGGCGTGGGGGCAGTCCCTGCGATCGTGGAGAACTCGCTCAGGGCCGGGCTGCCGGCGTGGTGTAGCGGCCGCCCCTACCGCCAGCCAGCGCAGCGCTCCTCACGACAGCCAGCCAACATCACAAGAGGCTGGAGGCGCGGAAGGCCCAGCGTCTGGCGAAAGCATGCTGCAGTGGCAGGAGCGGATGGAGCGACAGTTCGGGTATGAGGACATTACGCGGCAGCTCTACGCCTACTTCGACGCCCTCCACGCATTCCACCATCCTGATAGACACACCGGCGGGACGAAGCCCGCCGGCGACCAGGCCACGACTACTGCAGAGATGATGCGCGAACAGTTCGGCTTTACTCTGGTCAAGCGAAGGAGCACCGTACCCAACGCTGGGCATGGTATTGACACCGGTCACACTGGTCTTGCGAGCCTTGAGCAGAGCCTCACTCCACATGCGCTGCGACACGCTGTGGCCACAGGTCTCTTCTTGGAAGGCGAGGTGAGCGAGGGGACTTGTGTGTGCATCTATCCCGGCGCAGTGTACCAGGTAGGTCACCAGGCAGAGTGCTTCGTGTGTGGCTTGTAGTTTTCTGTCATTCAAACCCCTGCTTCTCTCTCTCTCTTGCCGCATAGCCAGGCGACCCGATTCTATTGCCGTCGCTGCGAAACGAGTACATGTGCCTTCCTTCGCGTTCGGTTGTGCGGTGCTGGCTTGGCCTCGCACACGTGCATTTGCATCTTTTACCCACACACCGTGGGCGCATACTGCAGCTACCTGATTCGACGCTCTGATGGGTCCTCGGTGGATGGACGACCACGCGGCCTTTCGCGCTACTTCTATCGCTCCATCTACGAAAAGTTTGGGCCCTTTGCTGGGTATAGGAGGAGCACTCTCACTGATGCGCAAGCGGCAGTGACGCGCCTGACCTTCTGGCGCCGGGGCGTGTCAGATTGTGTGACGCTACCTGGCTCGACGTTAAGGAAGGGAGCTCGGATGAACGCAATCCGATCGGCTGGGGTCATTTGATCAACCACAGCGACATGCCCAACGTCATGTACTTCAGGCCACCCTCACTCCCTTCATTCCTGCGCTGGCAAATAACTGAGCTGTCGGGACAGGTACTTTGAATATCAGTTTCCTGCTGACGCGCCCACGCACTACTTGCCTTTCATACCCAACGTCTACTACGCAAGCAAGGACCCAACTTACGCGGTACGCGCACCAAGTCGAGCTGTGTGGGTCTGTGTTCTCATGCTTTCGCATGGCCAGGTCAAGAGCATTGTGCTGATGGCCCTGCGCCGCATACGAGAAGAGGAGCTCTTCGCCAACTACAACTTCATTGGTAAGAAACTCCGGAAATATACACACAAATAATAAAGAAAAGTGGATCTTTGGCTCCCGCGTGAGAGTAAGCAAGACTGGGAGTTGCTGGGTGTGGCCCGTGCTCCGGGTGACGAGCGTAGACGTGGCGCCGCACGGCCTCTCTTCGCCCTGGAGCCCAGCGCAGAGGTTAGATTGTTGTCAACACCAGGAGCCAAGGAGGAAGTGGTGGGAGAGGATCTGAAGGCGGATCTCGCGAGGATGACGGGAACGAAGGACAGCGATGGCGCGGGAGCACAGACACTAGCAGTTTGGGGAGCCGGCCTGTTTGCTGCGCACATTGTCTCCGGCTACATGCAGGAGATGCTGTTTTCCATCAAGGGCTACACCTTCGGATTCTACCTCACCCTTGCGCGCTACGTCGTAAACGCTCTTCTGGCCTTCCTCTATCTTCGGCTATTCGACAACGGCACCAATCTTCGATATCTCCACTTCCACTTTCGATGGGTCCTCTCGTTGCTCGGGGGCAACGCAAATCGTCGCTGGTGGTGGGAGGAGCGCAAAGAGAAGGATGACGATGACGATGACGCCAACGCCACTGGCGTCGACGGCCCACCGTCCAAGGATTCTGCCTGTCCGGAGGATGGATTGACCACCGAGGAAGGCGAGGACGGCAAGATGGTCTTGCCGATGAGCAATCATCGTTTCCTCACGCAATCCAAGGGCTCCATCGTATTGGAGATGGGCGACGGGGGTGCCGTAGCAGCATCGTCCGCGTCGGCGCAGACCACGGGCACGGTCGGGCAGAAGGTGCCGCTCCAGTACTACTTCCTTTTGTCCTTCCTCTCTGTCATGGCGCTGGGCCTGGGCACCTCTGCTCTCGCCTACCTCAACTACCCCACCAAGGTACTCTTCTACCTTTCCTCTCCACCGCCTCGTCCCTCATTTGAACACCGTTTGCTCACGTGAGCTTGCTGTGGCCCCACCCTCCGTTATCCATCACGCACGGAGTAGGTCATCCTCAAGACCTCCAAGCTGGTGGTGATCATGGTACATCCCCGCTTCCGCTCGGTCGATGGTGCCGTCTGTGTGTGACGCTCACCGCGCGCTGTTTACTACTCGTTGCGTCTGCTACCATCGCATGCGTGAATAGCTGTTCAGTCGTGTCATTCTGGGCAAGAAGCACTCGGGCGGGGAGTACGCGATGGCCATGTCCATGGTGGCTGGCCTCGTGCTCTTTACGCTGGGCGACTACTACGTGATGACAGACTCTTCGCCCACCGTCATCGAGGCCTCGCTCGAATCCTCGCAAGCCGTCGCCAGCGAGGAGTTGATCGACCCCGACACGGAGGAAAGCTTCGAGTGGCGAACGACCAAGGGCGTGTTCTTGCTCTTCCTGTCGCTCATCTTCGAGGCCATCAACGTCAACATGCAGAAGAAGATCCTCGTCGGCTACGAGCGTTCGTCGCCGGCCGAGCTCGTGTTCTACAACGCGCTCTTCGGCTCGCTGGTGACCTTTGCCATCGTGCTGGTCAACGGCGAGCTCTTGGCCGCCTGGGAGTTTGCCGTGACTCACTCGGGCTGCCACTTCTACGTGCTCGGCTTTGCCCTTTTCTCCTCCTGCGGTTCGTGCCTCTTCCCAATTCATCCTTCTCTTTCCACCCGCCATCACGCACGCTCTCGCACACCTAACCCCGAGGGCCACCATCGCCATTCATCATGCGGCAGGCGTGGCGTGCGCGATCATGGTGCTGCACAATTTTGACCCGATGACAATAGGTATGTCGCCTGCTCGCCCAACCTATGCTCTGCATGCGCGCAGACCACATCTCTTATCTCGACTGACGCCCTTTTGTCATATGTGCTCGCCAGGCATCGTTGTGACGGGAAGGAAGTCAATCACCGTGCTCACGTCGTTCATCCTCATCCCGAAGCCTGTCTCCATTCACCACATCACCGGAGGGTAAGACGCCCTACTTGCGTGGCTCACTACCGTCACCATTTGCTGATGGTTCCTTATTGTGTGTGTGTGTGTGTGTGTGTGTGTGTGTGTGTGTGTGTGTGTGTGTGTGTCCAGGATGCTCGTCTTTGTCTCGCTCTTCGTAAGCGCCTGGTGGAAGAGCCTGGAGGGCGTTAGCAAGCCAAAAGACTTTGCCATGGACTGAGGAGGGCCGAAGCCCCCTGGGAGGAGAGAGAGGACGTCACCTATCCGACATCGAGCTGATCTGCGGAGTACTACTCGGCGTGTTCCTCCTCAAAGAGTTGTGAAGGAGCCGAGAGGAGAAGGACGATGACGCGAGGAAGAGGCGAGGGCTGAGCTTCATATTTATTTTAACCACAACAGTTGTGCATCGATACCAAAGGAGAGCAACAACTACTTTCTCACACAACCAGCCTTCCGCATTTGGCGAGCTTTGTTCTGGATGGAGAGCGTCGCGGAAAGCCTGGAGCGGCTGCTCAAGTTGACGGAGGTTGGCGGTGATGCAGAGAGCTTGGCCGACTACGTGCTCTCCATGACCGACTCTGCTGACCGGGAAGAGTTCCTTCGGGTAGGGCGAACGTGAATCTTTGCACAAAGGATTTTGTGAAAAACATAACATCTGAGATTTGTTCTCATGATTGCTGGCACCCAGGGGTTAGTGGAATCAGCTCAGGATGAGGCGGCAGCGTCTGCAGCTGTGGCGGAGGTGATGGTGGCGTCCTCCACTGTCAGTAGCGCCAACCAGCGCCGACCAAAGGGAGGGCAGCAGACCAAGGCACCAGAGGAGAGGCCGCATAGCCAGAGCGCCAAGGCGAAGACGAGGAACCGAAGAAAGAACGGAGACGGAAGCGGCACGAGTGGGAAGGGCATCTCAGCCGGGCCGGCACCGGTGGCGGTGACGCCTCAAACGACGGTCTCACCTGCACCGTCATCTACAGCGCGTCCACGGCCGGCCACATCTGCCGCGCGACATTCGCCTGACCCTTTGGCATTCCCCGCGCTTGGATCATCGGCGCCGCAGGGCTTCAAGGTGAGTGTCTGCCTCGGATCACATTTCTCTCTCTTCGTCGCTCACATCGTTCTCGTTGCCTTCTTCTTCCTCTTCTTCCAAATCACTGCCGAAACAGAGCAAGACAGCCAGTTACTTTCGCTATGTAGCCCCGTCATCGAGGTAGGTACCGCCGCGTAGCCTTCTTCTTTTCAATCTCCGCTGACACGCACTTGGCTCGACATGCAACAGCTTTGGCGCTCAGGAGGCGTTCCCCTCGCTGTCAGTCACTTCGAGCTCATCTAGGGAGAGCACAGGCAAGCACGACAGCGAAGAGCAGCAGCCCAGGCCCGACTGGGTCAAGCCGACCAAGATCACTCGAGGGAGAGACCTGTGTCTCACCATGGTAATGCTACCGCTGTTCATGCTGAATGGAGTGTAAGGCTCAATCTATTCCCACAACAACCAGTGGCAGCCATGGGCTTCGCTGGTCATCGCTGGGATCAAGAAAGTTGAAGGTGCGGCCCAACCCTTGAAGAGGACCCTCTCTAACCTGCTCTGCCTCTCTCTCTCTCTCTCTGGACAAACGGCAGGCCGAACTTGGTATAGTACGCACAGAGGTCGTTTGTGGATCCACGCCGCATCGCGAACTCCAGTCAAGGAGGAGATCGAATCCCTCGAGTGGCAGTACAAAGGTGACTGACCCGTCGCCTGGTCTTTGTTGCATCGAACCGTGCCCAACCTTTGCTTGTTTGCGTGCGCAGATTGCGGGCTGCCGTTCCCCACGACCTATCCGGTCTCTGCTCTGCTGGTGCGGCACGCGAGCCACGACTGGCGCTGCCACTCACCCTGAAAGTGTTGTTTTTTGCAGGGCTGTGTCGAGGTCGAGGACATGCTGAGCCAGGAGGAATTCGCCGACAAGGTGCTCCTTCTCGCTTTCTGTTGCCATAACCAGACCTGACCTCCTGCTTCGTTTCCGGTTCGAGTGCAGTATGGCGACGATCGAGAGGAGAACGGCAGTCCCTTTGTCTTCATCTGCTCTCGACCCAATCCGCTGCTCTCCCCGATGGCCCTCTCTGGTCAACACAAGATATGTGCGTGAACCTGTTTTGGTTTTTGGTTGTGAAGTGTGCTTCCTAGGCGGCGTGCCCATACCTTATGAGCCTCGTGCTACAGGGCGATTGGACCGCACGACGCTCGAGGCGGCAGAGGCTGGCCTGGTGTTGCCTCCGCAATATAAGTAGCCCCGCCTTGTCCTTCGCAAGCCCACTGACCAGTAAGCCGCATTAGGATCGAGGTACCGTCATCGTCGTGTCGCGGATCGGTCACAAGATGATGAAAAAGCAACAAATCGGCGCTGGTAGCGTCGACGCTTGTGTTCCGGGGCTTTTATGTCGACATTACATGCGTCCAGCAACACACCGAGCACACAGAGTCGTATTCTTATCCTCGACGTTGCTACGCGCAAAAGCGAACCCCCTTCAATGGTGAAGCCAGGCCACCCGGACCTGTTGTTTCTCGTGGGAGCTCTCCTCTCGACCTCGACGCTGGTGGCGCTCCTCTGGCTCACCGGTACTCGCAGGGAGAGCGGCATCGTTGGTGGGCGCCAGCTGGCTGCATCCGCTCACTGCATCCGCTCACACGTCCCGCGTGCAGGCGGCGCGGAGGGGGTAAAGCTGTATGGCGGCGGAACGTCGACCACGCTAAATGTGTGGAACGCGTGGGTGAAAGCCTACACCTACATCCGCGATGACGTTCAGTTCGCATCTCCTTCTCTATTGATTTATATTTATTTAACCTTCTAGTTCCCTCGCGTTGGTGGTCAGCTTCTTTCTTGTGTCTGCTCTCTTCCCTTATCGCAACTCTGCGACACCGGACATTGGCCGCTTTTTGTTTTCTTTATTTGCGCACACCAGCACGCCTATTGGCTGTGGGCGGAATTAGGGAGGGCTTTGCCCACTGGGAAGCCGGTGCTCACCTTTCATCACACCACAGGCTGCAGTACAGTTCGCTGGGCACCAACCTGGCCTTGCACACCTACGCGGCAGGCAATGCCGTACGCTACTACTCCAGCCCTCGTGCAGCCTTGGCGTGTTCCATAAGTGTGGTAAACGCGCGTTGTTTTGTGTGTCCCCTGATCCATCCTGCCCCTGCTCAAGGACTTTATGAGCCTGGACCGGGCGATACCCGAGAACGAGGTGGGCCTCTACGGCGACTTGGCCCAGTTCCCCATCGCCGGTCAGGCCTTGGTCCTGGCCTATAACATCTCCACCCTCAACTCCACCGACCCCGCTCTGGTAACCATCGGCCCGGTCTCTTCCGTTGATACGCCGGAAACGCTGCTGACCGCGGTGAGGCGCTCTCTAAAACAGATACTCGATCGAAACACAACTGGGCGCATATGGTACGAGTAACGGCAGCAGGGCAGCAGGTCTTCTCCCCGTAACGCATTCATAATTGCGCACACGGCAGGGCTGGCGATATTCTCCAGTGGGACGACGAGGCGATCAAGCAGCTCAACCCGGCAATTGCCGACAAGCTCCCGGCGAGCAACATAACCCTTGGGTACTCGGACAACGCCGGCATCAGCGTGCCCGAGGTCTTCAAGCTCGCCCTCTCCAGCTTCAGCGCTCGCTTCGCCGAAGAACTGGCGGCCTCCCCCGGCCGCAACTTCTCGAACATGCCGCCGGCCCTGCGAGGCACCGCTTTCAACGCCGGCAGCAGTTCAATCTCCCGCGCCAACTGGCTCAAGGTGTGGGGAGCCTCAGCGCTCGTGCTCCAGGCGTGTATGGCCTTGGCGCTCTCCGCTCTCTCACCGTGACCATTGTCGCTTCTCCATCACACGCAGGCGCGCACGGATGTGCTCACGTTCGTGAACTACTTTGACGCCGTCTCGACGGGCCTAAGGTGGGCCAAGATGTACAATAGAGCGGACTTCCTGGTGAAGGCCTCCACGGCCAGCGTGCAGTCGGCCATGGCGGCGTTCCTGCCCGCGTTCGGGCAGAGCAACTTCACCATCGACATCTACGACGCCCCGGGACGCAACAGCTGGCCCATCTCGTACATGTCCTACTTCTCCATGGGCCGCAACGTGACCGTGTTCGACTGCAATGTCGTGCGCGAGCTGCTCAACTTTGTGGCCTGGATACACACCAACGACGGGTACACCGTCTCAGCATTTCTTGGCCTCAACAGGGCGCACTAACACACGCACAGCGCCTCGCAGGCGTTGGTCGACCTCAACTTCGCTCCGCTCGACGTGACGCTGCGTAAGCGTTTGATCGATCTGCTCAACACGATCACGTGCAACAACAGGCAGGTCTACACGACGGACTACCTGGTGGGCGTGGGGCCGGCTCTGCCCCTCTACACGGCGTGGGCCGTGTCGCGGAGTTCGACGGACATCAAGGTCAAGTACTACCTGGCGTCGGCCTCCACCGAGGCCGCTCAACAGCTGGTCTCGTACGACACCGACTTTGGCGCGACCGATAGCGGGCTCTCCAACTCCTGGTACTCGGCGATTTCCGACCTCGCACTGATCCCGATCACCGCCTACGCCGCCGTACCAGGTGCCTCGCAGTGCGGCTTGCCGTCGGCGCATGCCCTCTCTACCTCCCCGAATTGACAGCCCCTCTCTTGTTGTGCGTCGTGCGTGTGGACACTAGGTTACAACATACCCGAGTTGAAGGGGAAAACGCTGGTGCTCGACTTCAAAACGATAGCCGCCATCTATCTCAACAACCTCACCGCATGGAACGACCAGCGAATCAAGGATCTCAACTCGGCTGACTTGGCTGCGCTGCTTCCGAATATGCCCATCGTCGTGTGCACGCAGTCGACGTCCTCGGAGACGACGGCGCTCTTCACGTCGGTCCTCAGCGCCACGGTCCCTGACTTTGCGTCGGCGGTACGGAGCCTCTATGGGGAGGGAGGAGAGAGAAACCCGATCTGACCACTATTTGCTGGCACAGGTCGTCAGCGGGCCCACGGCCACCTTTCCTGTGCAGAGCGCGGGCAACAGGTCGCTCGTGACCAACTCCACGGACAACCTCATGTACAACCTCATCTCCACCTCCTACTCCTTCGGCTTCGCTCGGCTGTACGACATCAAACTGGTACGCGCACCTCCCCCCGGGAAACAAAACGCTTGCTTGCTTTACTTAGCTGTCCTGCTCTCTTCAAGTCCAAATACCTGGCCGCCGCGTCGCTCATCAATCCTGCCGGGCATGTGGTGACCGCCAACACCGAATCCGTCATCAGCGCAGTCAACGACTACCTGGCCGACGGCACCGATCGCACCTACAGCTTCCTTTCACTCGGTGCGCGCAACCGCTGCTCCCCATTTGTGCTATGGAGCCAGCGCAGGCTAACCGCGGCGGTTGGACTTGGTCAGGGAAGGGCAACGAGAGCTGGCCGATGGCCACCTTCGGTTCGTTCTTCTACCGGCAGACCACCATGACCGACTGCTCAAAGGCGTCTGCACTCGCCTCCTTCCTGTACTGGACGCAGACCGACGCCATCGCGACGGACCTCGCCGAAACGTACGTCCATTCACCACGCAGCGCCGTGCACCCATCCACGCATGCACCGCTGACGCTGGGCCGAGCGCAGGCAAGGCTTCATTCTGTCGACTTCGACCAAGCCCATCAAGCAGCGGTTTCTCAATCTGCTCAAGAACTTCACGTGCAAGGGCGATCAGGTGAGCAGCCTCGCCATCTGCATCGACGACGGTCGGCTGTGCTCCGACGCCGGCTCCTGCTCGGCCAACGGCTGCGCGTGCAATGCTGGCCGCACGGGCACCTACTGCCAGGACTACATCCCAGCCAGCGATCCCAGCAACGAAGCTCTCCTGGTCGGCCTCAGTACGCCCACTCCTTCCCCCCTCTTCCATTCCCTTCGCCAGACAGTGATGTTTTTCCCAATCGCTGTGGCTATGTCACAGGTGTGGCGCTGCCGGTGGGCGGCCTGCTCTTGGGGCTACTGGCGTGCATTGCGCTCCTCCTGCTGATTATGGTCCTGCGGCGTCGGGAGCTTGACGATTGGGAGATCGACTACGACGAGCTCGAGGTGGCCGACGTCCTCGGGTCCGGCGGCTTCGGCGAAGTCCACAGGGCCATGTGGAAGGGCACCGAGGTGGCCGTCAAGGTCATGATCTCGGATAAGGCCTCCAAGGAAATGGAGCGCAGCTTCAAGGAGGAGGTGTGTACCACAATCAAGCCCTGTGTGCGCTCGCGCTGATCGCTCGAGAGAGTGCGTGTGCGCGTCGGTGCTATCGACAGGTGAGGGTCATGACGGCGCTGAGGCATCCCAACGTGGTGCTGTTCATGGCAGCTTGCACCAAGGCGCCGCGGATGTGCATCGTGATGGAGTTCATGGCTCTCGGCTCGCTCTTTGACGTACGTCCAATCAATCAATCAATCAAGAGGGAGGGAGCGAACCACCTGCCTCCGGCCATTCCATTGACAGTCGGTCTCCTCCGCAGCTGCTGCACAACGAATTGATCGTGGAGATCCCCATCGCGCTCAAAGCCAAGGTGGCCTACCAGGCCTCCAAGGGCATGCATTTCCTGCACTCGTCGGGCATCGTGCATCGGGACCTCAAGTCGCTCAACTTGCTGCTCGACTCCAAGTGGAACGTCAAGGTGTCCGACTTTGGGCTGACCAAGTTCAAGCAGGACATGAAGAAGAGCGACGCCAAGGACCCGGTGGGCAGCGTGCACTGGACGGCGCCCGAGGTCCTGCAGGAGGCGCCCGACATCGACTACGTGCTCGCAGACGTGTACAGCTTCGGCATCATCATGTGGGAGCTCCTCACCCGCGAGCAGCCCTACCTGGGCATGAGGTGCGCCTTCCCTCCCTTCCTTCGCATTCGACACAACGTCTCACTCGCTGCCCTGGCTATGATTGGGCCTGCAGTCCCGCAGCTGTCGCTGTGGCCGTGCTGAGAGACGGCCTTCGCCCGAGCCTGCCCGAGGGCGACGCCGCCGGCCCGGCCGAGTACACGGAGCTCATGACCAACTGCTGGAATACGGAAGCGAGAGTGCGGCCCACGTTCCTCGAGATCATGACGCGCCTCGGCGCAATGGCTGGGGACATCACGGGCGTGTCCACCTCCTTCACCTCAACGTCGTCCAAGGGCGGCCACCACGCCTTCGGCTCGTGGTCTCGCGGCACACCGACCGCGACCCATACCAGCAACACCTCGCAGGCTAGCGACGCCTCCTCGGCCGACGGCGATGCAGCGGGCACGCACAGCGTGCGACCCCCCGAGGGCGAGCTCACGATCGTGTTCAGTGACATATCGCGCGCGGCGTCGCTGTGGGAGTTCGACGCGATGGCCATGCGCGACGCCACGGTGCTGCACAACGCCACGCTGCGCGGCCTGCTAAGGCGCCACAAGGGCTACGAGGTGCTCTTCATCCGCGACCGCAACTCGGGCGAGGGATCCTTCTGCATGGCCTTCCAGCATGCTGCCGACGCGCTATCGTGGTGCTTGGAGGCGCAGAAGGCCCTGCTCGACGTCGAGTGGCCCGAGCGACTGCTCGCGCACCCGGGCGCGGCCGAGGAGTGGCCCGAGAACGACGGCTGCAACGACGACGGGGACGGAGACGGTGACGACGACGGCCGCACGACGGCGAAGGCATCGAGGAAGCTTTTATACCACAGGCTGCGCGTGCGCATGGGCGTGCACTCGGGCACGGCGCGCATGATACGCGACCCGATGTCCCGCCGCGTCGAGTACATCGGGCCCACCGTGCACACGGCCGCCCGCATCACCGCGCTCTCGCACGGCGGCCAGATCCTGGTGAGCCACGCGGCCTATCGCAAGGCCAACGAGCGATCCGGCCAGTCGGCCGCCTACAAGCTCGCTTGCCTGGGCAACTTCGAGATGCCCGACTCGCCCCATGGTATCTCCCTCCCTCCCTCCCGACACGGGCAGGTGACGATGCTCACTGCTCGCGTCGTGTGGTGTGTGGACACAGGCGCGAAACTGTACGAGCTCAAGGTGGAGGGCTTGGAGGGCCGGTTCTTTGGCGGGGTGACGAGGGGCGGCAGGGGCGGCTTCCACGAGGCCGCCGAGTCGGAGAGCAGCGGGGACGACCCGCGAGTCGGGGAGGAGGGCGAGGAGGGAGTTTCTCCCTCCGAGGTGCAAACGGCGGTGGGCGACGGGATGGCGTTCAAGGAGGATAACTTCCTGACGTCGGCCAACCTGTGTCGGTGGATCATCGACTTCCACGAGGTCCAGATGGGCCAGCAGATCGGACTCGGCTCCTACGGCGTCGTCTTCCGCGGCCGGTGGAAGGGCGTCGATGTGGCGGTGAAGCGGTTCATCAAGCAGAAGCTTGACGAGCGGCGCATGCTCGAGTTCCGCGCCGAGATGGCCTTCCTCTCGGAGCTCCACCACCCCAACATCGTGCTCTTCATCGGGGCGTGCGTCAAGAAGCCCAACCTGTGCATCGTTACCGAATTCGTGAGGCAGGGCAGCCTCCGAGATATCCTGCTCGACACCGACGTCAAGCTGGCCTGGCCGCAGAAGCTCAAGCTCCTTCGCAGCGCCGTGCTCGGCATCAACTACCTCCATTCTCTTCATCCTATCATTGTGCATCGCGACGTCAAACCTTCCAATCTGCTCGTACGTTACCCCTCGCGCACTCATCTACATTTCTCACCTCCACACACACACACACACACACACACACACACACACACACACACACACACACACACACACACACAACACACAACACACTAACTCGAGTCGGCCCAACGCAGGTGGACGAAAACTGGAACGTGAAGGTGGCCGACTTTGGGTTCGCGCGAATCAAGGAGGAGAACGCGACGATGACGCGGTGCGGCACGCCCTGCTGGACGGCGCCCGAGATCATCCGCGGCGAGAAGTACGACGAGAAGGCCGACGTGTACTCGTTCGGCGTGATCATGTGGGAGGTGTTGACGCGAAGGCAGCCCTACGCCGGACGCAACTTCATGGGCGTGTCGCTCGACGTGCTCGAGGGCCGGCGCCCGCAGATACCCGATGACTGTCCGACCCAATTTGCCAAGGTCATGCGCAAGTGCTGGCACGCTCTGCCCGACAAGCGTCCGTTCATGGAGGATGTCCTCGCCTACCTGGATCAGCAAGTGGGCGATGGCGTTGAGCGGGCCAGCCCATGACTTGTCGACACAATTTGTCGACACAAAAAGAACAGCAATCTGTTCCTCTAAGCAGGTTTTTAAGGGCTTCACTAAATTGCGGTTAGAAGGAGAAGGCGAACTCGGACAGACAGCCCCAGCAGCGCCGACAACGACGACGCGCTACCTCGGGAATGAAGCGAACACGCGCACAACGTAAGAGCGTTCAAAGTCCTGAAATCGGCAAACCCACCGACGATTCTGAGCCCAACACAAAGCGCCTCAGGGCTGTCGAATCTGAATTGGCAGCTGGGGCTGAAGTCGGCGTAGTGAACGACAACGACGTGTTGGCCATCGTCGACGCTCTCGTCCAGAAGCCCGACTGGCAGCGCAAGGTCGCCGACCCTACTATTGCCCGCCGCTACGCTCTCGAAGCCGCCAGCCAAGGTGCCTCGCCGGCCTCGGTGGCCGCTGCCCTGAAGGAGCTGCTGAGCCGCGCGGTCGGGTCGGGCCGCAACACGTTGTCCACGCCGGCCGTCCGGTACAGCGGCGGCTGGCCCGACGAGGACGAAGACGACGACTACCGCCAGGATGAGGACAGCGAATACTCGTGGAAACAGCGCACGATGGCCCGTGACGACGGCGAGTACCGCACGCGAGAGCGAGACGTCTGCGACGTGTTCTACGTCGACGGAGCCGTCCCGGATGAGCTGAAGCAGCGCCTCGAGACCGAACTCGACGCCATCGCCAGTGCGCCCGACAAGGACTTTCACCCCGGCTCCGAGGGCAAGGTGTCTTGCGCCTCCCCAAATCCATTTTTTCGTTCCTTTCCCCGTCTCACGTGCAGTTTTTTTGTTTTTGTTTTTTGTTTTGTTTTGCTTTTTTTTTTTTTTTTTTTGGCGTCGGACAGGTGCAGGACCTGGTGCACCCATCGCTCTACCCCTACGTGCGCGGCCTGAGCTACGAGACGTCTCGCGGAGGCTCCTTGTCTCCTCACAGGGCACGGGCGGCGGGAGAAGAAGGCGTGGAGAGAGCCCAAGATGAGGAGGACGAGGAAGAGGAGGAAGAGTAAGAGGAATTCGCCGGCATTGAAGAGTACGGCGGCGACGAGCAACGCGAGCGCGAGTTCGCCGAGAAGGAGAAGCAGCTGGAGGGCCTCGACTCCATCTACCAATGGCTGCCCGCTGAATTCGACGTGGCCGACGATGGCGAAGTGCGCATCGCCTCCTACATCAACAACCTCGACCGCCAGCGCCACGCCCAGCTCTACGAGACCATCGCGCGCGTTTTCCGGCTCTTCTTGCCGCTCTTCCAGTCCGTGCTCGGCTCCCCCGTGTACGGCCGCCGGCTGCAGGTGGTGGTGAAGGCGGCCAACTACATGATCGGGCCCGGCGAGGAGTACGAGGGGTCGTGGCACGTGGAGGGCATGAAGCACGAGAACATCGTGGCGTCAGGCATCTACTACTACTCGACAACGCCCAACCTGCCCGAGACGTGCCTGGCCTTCCGCGAGAAGCGCTACAACTCCATATCGGCTCGCGAGCAGAGCCACAACACCTCCTTCAACGTCAACCTCGGGAAGGTAATCCAGCGCGCCTTACCTCTGTCTGGCGTGTGTGTTGACTGAGTCGATTGTTTTTTTTTTTTTTTTTTTTTGTTCTACACAAGGTGGACACACCGGAGGGGAGGTGCCTGGCGTTCACCAACACGCTGCAACACAAGGTCAAGGGCGTGAGCAACCAATCCAACGAGCCCGGCGTGCGCAAGATTCTCTGCTTCTTCCTGATCGATCCGTCGAAGCGGTACCCCACTCGAGTGTCAACCTCCCCCAATCCCGCGCGTTTGGGCTCACAGCTTCTTCGTGGTTTGTGGGGTGGGGGTTGTGTTGGCCAGAGTGAAATCGTCAGCCGACATTCCCGAGCAGCAGTGGGACGCGGTGCGACCGCATGTGGCCCGTGCGCTCGTGGCGGCCTCGGTCTCCTCGCTCGGCGTGCCGCTTCCGCGCGAGCTCATCCTCATGATCCTCGAGAGGGCCAAGTGGGGCTTCACCACAGCCGAGGCCCACGCACACCGGGAGGCGCTGATGAAGGAGAGGAAATACTACATCGACGCCAACAACCGGCTGTGGGAGCGTTCGTTCTCCTTCTGTGAGCACTGAGTGCTCCTTCCTCCTTACCATCGACGAGTGAATGAAACGGGTCCAGAACTCGCCTCCTGTGTGACATACGCGGCGTGCGGTGGTCGGTGGGGCGCGTGCAACAACGTGCCCACAGCAAAAACAAAAAAAAACGCAAAAAACAAGAAGAAAATTTCAGCCGAAGATGGAGAAGCCTGGCGGCAAGAGAGGCAAACCTGGGGACGAGGAGAATACAGGCACGGCTGTACCAAACAGCAGCGGGGTCACGACTTCCGGCGGGTCCAACCACAACAAGCGACCTCGCCCCGCGAGCAGTTTGCCCAGTCAAACGGCGCCACAACCATCTTTTAGCACCCCCGTTCGGAGTGCACATGCGCCTCTACCTGTCTTGAATAGGCCCCCTCAAGGTTCGGCTCCTTTTTATCCGCGGACCAGTTTGTCTGTGTTGTCTGAGATGCATCCTAAATAAAAAAATAAATAAATAAATAAATATTATGACTGACATCGCGTCTGCAGGTAATCCCCCGATGCCCACCACGCCGCTGCCCCACGGGGGCATGGTGCCTCCGGGCTTCTTTGCGCCAGGCTTTCCCTTCGTGCCTATGGGAGGCTTCCCGGCCCTGGCGCCCCAGACCGACAGCAACAAAGAGGGCATGAAGGCGCTGGAGTGTCTGATGTCGCTGCTCGTGGACGAGATGCGAGATGTGAAACGAGGGCTGACCAGTCTTCACCAAGAGTTCACCGAGCTACGGTTCGTCCTTTGTCGCCTTCTCGCCACAGCCACGCATTTCTCACCTCTGCCGCCGCCGCCAGGACAAAACACGAAGTGCTGGAGAAGGAGCTGAATCGTCCGACCTCTCCGACCGCGCCCCCTAGCTTCTATCCCCTCCCGCAAGAGTATCAGGTGTGTTGCCCAGCCAAGCACCTTCCCCCTTCCCGCTTTTGCCCACCCACGCCCGTGGTGGCCCGGTTGCTGCTTCTGTGGACTCAACGCTAACGCTTTTTCCACCCAAGGCCGCATACTCGGACCTGGTCGTGCAGCTTCCTTTCCTCTCACGCTATCCCCTCTTCACATCGAAGCCGCCCTTTGTTGTAGATGACCCCAAGTACGCGCCTCTCCTTTCTCCCGCCACTCTTTGTTTTACCGCCGAATTCGGGGGCGACGGGCCAAATCGCTGAGCATGCGCCGCGTCCAAGTAGCAAGCCCATCATCGCCTTCAAGGTTCTCGAACAGCGCGGCGTCGTGCCGCCCGCGGTCGTGTGGGCCAACGACAAGTTCCTAAATCTGGTCGGCTACACTTTGGTGCGTCCGACACCACTGGGACCCACTGCTGGCCTTGCGTCGTGTGTGGCCACGATTTGTTCTGATAGACAAAACAGGAGGAGATCGTGGAGATGCCCTTGCTGAACCTCACGGTGATCGACCTCAAGATCACGCGTCAGCTGCACGCCCTGCTGTGCGAGCCGGGGGCCTCGCTCATGGGCGAGGCCTTGCCGATGACGCCGCTCACCGTGAGACGAGATGGGAGCATGTTTCGCTTCAACTCGCGCCTTCAGGTTTTCTTTGGACCCTACAAACAGGTATCCTTCTCTCTTTTTTTTAATCTTATTTTTTGATTTAATTCAATTTAATTCAATTAATTTAGTTTAATAATTGCTACAGTTGCTTGCTCTAAAATTCTTTCTGGTGCAGCCAAAGTGGGCCATTTTGATCGCAGACGGTGTCGAAGAGGACACGAGAGTGCACTACCCTGTCAGCTGGATCCCTGGCCTGCCTCGATGGTGGCAGCGAATGGCGGTCGAAGCAGGTACATCAATTCTTCTTGAAGAATGCTACGATTAGTTGGCAAAGCTCCAAAATGACCACACCGTCGGTATGTCTGTGTATGGCACTTCAGCGCAAGCGGTTGGCACCGACACCACCAGCCCCGAGTCAGCTTCGAGCAGCAATCTAGGCGAGCAAGGCGTGAGTGTGGGACAAGACTCGACGTCAGCGATCGATGAGGATTTTAGCGAGCTCATCTCCCAGCTGATGGCGGCGAGTGGAAATGCACCAAACCCCGAAGTGGGTTGATCAACCCAAGGCACCCCTTTTCTTTGTACAGTTGAGCTTGTATTCAATTTTTTTAATAATATTCAAGCGGCACTTTTATCCGTTCCGCAAACGGTCTGGAAAAGAGAGGCCACCCTGCAAAAAGGAGAGTGAACGGAGTGGGATTTGAACCCACGCATCCGAAGATAACAGTGCCTTAAACTGTCGCCTTAGACCGCTCGGCCATCCGTCCTCGTAATAGTAGGCTGTTTCAACCGGTTTGATCTGTTTGTTTTCTCATTGGTCATTCTTTTCATTCCTCCGTCTTCACCTATTCCGTAAACTAAATAATCATTATCAACGATTTCTGAACAAAAACCCAGAGAAATCACTTGTTGATTACCTTAAAAAGGTGCTCTCGGGGCAATTCTTTTGATAAACCATCATCTCCACGTGTTTTCCGCTAAATTATCCAATAAGGTAGCGAGTTAAGCAACATTCCTGAAATAGTCTGAAAGCACCAATCAGATTTCAAAGAAAGAGGGCCACATTCCTGAAATAGTCTGAATCGACCAATGATAAAATAGCTAGAAAAACGAAATTTCCTTACGGGGTAAGTAAAAACACTGCAGATCTGGTTGCGACGCCCTACGTAATAGTGTACAACTGGTAATTTTTGTCCAACCAAATTATATTTGCTTGTTTTTCAGCCCACCGGGTGCCCCCTTGCTCACTACAAGCTCTTGCCGTAGGCTGCTCCGCACGTTTGCGCAACGGCAGGAATGGAAAATTTTCCTGGCTGAACCCTTGGACTAGCAGTCTCGCGCTATCGCCAGCCACCGCACCCGAGTGTTCGCCTCGTGTAAGTGCCCAGAGCAAACAACGTGTCTGCCCGCTGCTTGTGATGGTGTATTTGAAGACGTGGAAGAGCAAACTAGATCTGGCCGAGGGCCTGGAGGAGCTGGGGGAACCTGACGGAGCCGAGGCCGGTGAGGGGGTCCCAGCCGGCAGTGGCGTTGAAGCCGTACTGGCAGCAGACCTGCGAGCCGGGGCTGCCGGCGCAGCAGTTGTTCTCGCCCTGGGTGATGTCGTTGAAGACGGGCGCCTTATGGGCGGCCAGCTGGTAGAGGGCGGGGTTAATGAAGCCCACGGGACCCTTGCCAATGGTGGCGCGGTAGTTGTTGACCAGAGTGATGAAGCCGGCGAAGACAGGCGACGAGGCCGACGTGCCAGAGACAGTGTAGGTGCCGCCGCCGATGACCACCTGGTAGTTGTGGCCGAGCAGGGCCACGTCGGGGTAGCCGCGGCCGGCAGTGTTGTACATCGAGGACGGCGGCAGGTTGGGGGCGGTAGCGAGGTACTGCTTGACGGCGGCATCCTGGTAGGACGGGCGCGGGAAGAAGACAGAGAAGCCGCCGCCGGTGGTGATGAGACCGTTGGTGGCCGACGAGCAGGCCACCTCGGGCTGGCCGTACTCGGGACCCTGAGTGGCGCCGACGGCGGTCACGTAGGGGCAGGTGGCGGGGAACGAAGGGTTGAAGCCGCACATGGACGAGTCGCTGCGGGCCTCGTAGTTGGCCACGCCGTCGTCGCCGGAGGAGACCGTGATGGTCACGCCCTTGAGGCCCAGCTTGCAGGTCTCCGTGTTGAAGCGGGTCATGTCGGTCTTGGAGTCCTCGGTGGCGATGGAGCCGTACGAGATCGAGTGGACGTAGGGCGGGTTGGCGGTACCCGCCAGGGCGATGATCCAATCGTAGAAGGGGTCCTGCGAGCTCGACGACACCGACCAGAAGGTCGTGGGTGCCTGCTGCGCCATGGCCATCATGTACTGCACGTCGAGGCTGGCCTCGGCGCAGCTGTCGGGCGACCAATAGCACACCTGGATTGAGAGAGAAACGGGCCGGTGAGTTGGCTCCCCGCACGCAGGAAGGGCGGTCGTGACGAGGACGATGACGCCACATACCCAGCCGTCGTTGGAGCCGATCACTGTCTTGACGGGGTTCTGCAAGAGGTTGTATTGCTTCTGGAAGGTCGCCAAATCCGAGGGCGAGAAGTTCTGGCCGGTCTCGAACACCGACTGTCCGACGGGGCGGGTCACCGTGGTGTTGACCACTGCGCGCGCGGGTGAAAAAGGAGCAGAGGCGGAGGTTAGGAGGTCGCGACGTCGTGCGTTGGAGCTGAAAGGAGAGGGGAGATACCGCCATAGAACTGGTAGATAGTCTGAGGAGTAACGTTGCCGTTGCTCTGGCGAGTGGTATGTGTGCCGGCGGGAGTCATCATGGCATAGCGCGCCTTGATGTTGGGGAAGCGGATGGTGTTGGTCACGAAATCGATAGCCGCAGCAACCTTCGATCACCGATCCGGGAAAATCCGGGGGGGACAACGATTAGCTCGTACAAATGCTGAGGGAGAGTAATACACTTGGTGACGTACATTCTCAGGGAGCGAGATGGAGCTGGTGCGACGGACGTTGAAGTCAAGAGCCTTGGAGGAGAAATCGTGGAATTGGGCGTGAAGGAGCTGCTCGAGCTTGGCGACGGTAGCGGTAACGTGGATAAAGTCACCATTGGCAGTGGTCTCGTGCTCGATTGAGTGGGCGCGCAGCCACTGTTCGACGGTGCGGGTGTGTTCGAAGTCGCTCAGCAGCTGACCCACCTGCTCGTGGGTGTAGTGCAGGCCGGCCTTGCGCGATCCGGGCGTAGAGATCTCCATGAGGAGGGCATCACAAGCGGCCTCAGCATTGGCACTAAGCTTGACAGCGATGGTGACCGAGTGAAGATCGTCGGCGGCGGAGCGACCGAGCAGGGCCCAGTCACCACGGGGGCACGCACCGCGGAAGGCGCACTGCGTTGCGGCCGGAGCTTCGAGGGTGGTGAAGGCAGAAGGCCGGGAGGCGAGAGCGCAGTGGAGGGCAAAGACCACCGCCAGCACGGCTGAGGCGAGACGGACAGTCCTCATGCTTGACGGTATCGGAGTGAAAGGAACAAGTACTGTAGCTGCCTTTGCTGCGGACCCGAAATGAGCAATAGCCCACTCGGCGATAAGGGGAGCAGAGAAACGCTCCTGTTGGTGCGCGTAGGCAGAAAAAGCGACTGAAATGTTGAGCACGGAAGCACCAGGAGGTGATTCCTTATCAGCTGATTCTTTTTTATACCAGTTTGTGATAGGAATAACAAGTCTATGCTTCAACAAGGTCAGCTGTTATTCGAAGTACAAGGTTTTGTACAAGTGTGTAACAGTGTAATGATGTGTATATCATGGAGTCTCCTGAAGGACCACTGTGCAAGCACAGCAGCATTTTGTAGACAGCTGTCATTCTTGAAGGTGCCACCAATAGTCAATGTTGTATGTTTGTGATTTGCACCATTCACCACCAGCCACCAGCTCCATCATGAAATTGTACTGAAACCACCATTACTGCTGTGACCTCCACCTGTCTTAAAAACAGCTATGCTACTGCCCACTCAATGCCCTTGCAGTCCTATGTGATACTTGTTGTTAGTTGGAGAAGTGGCCACAGTATGCATTGTAACATGGGTTATGCTGGATATATAAGTTGATATGCAATAAAAATCACTTGTTATCTTTGGATTTACCCAAAAAAATGAGTTTTTCACCAAAAGTAAATTTGTCTTTGCAAAATGGGAGATTTGGAGTTAAAACCTATTTTGAGGAGCTAAATCTTGAAATCAAAATCAATTTTAAAATGACTGGACCTCTCATTTGATAATGGAGGCATTTCATAATGTATGAGCAGGAAGACATCAAGCCCAAGTGGCTGTGGTCATGTGCAATATGCTTGGGTGTAAAGCTTGAATTGGCAAGGATGTGTTCTACCTGCTGCTGCAGTGGCACCTGCACTTGCATGAAAATGAAGCATTGAGTCATGAGTTCATGAGCTTCACCATTAGCATTGCCAAAACATGTGTTGGGTGTATCAGTATGTTTGCCATGCTGCTACCAATCCAACCACCTCTTATAACACCAGTGATGGTGCAATGCTGGTGGGTGGTGAGACGTGTTGTTGCATTGGTGAAGCAGCTGAGAAGATCTTAGTACAGAGATAGCAGGAATCTGATTCCTTAGGTCAGCTCTTCTGAGGCAGAACAACTTTAATCTTATAAACGCTTCCTAGTTGTGAGGACACCCGTTGGCCTTTGCCCACTCGAGCACGTCATGGCGCTTCTTCTTGGCGGCAGCTGCACATGTCTTCTCGTCCCATGGGCAGCTTTGGGAGCGCAGCCACTTGAGCACCTCGAGGTGACCTTTGCGGGCCGCCGCTTCGCAAGTCTGCTCGTTCCAGCGACAGCCCATGTGGCGCGCCCACTGGAGCATCTCCATGTCACCGTTCCTGGCCGCAGCTGTGCAAGTGCGCTCGTCCCACGGACAGCCTTGCGCGCGTGCCCACTTGAGCATCTCGAGCTTACCCTTGCGGGCCGCTCCAAAACATGTGTCGGCATCCCAGGGGCAGCCCTGTGCGCGAGCCCATTGGAGAACCTCGAAGTTGCCCTTCTTGGCTGCGGCCGAGCAGGTAGTCTCGTCCCAGCGACAGCCATGAGCACGAGCCCATTGGAGCACCTTGAGCTCCTCCTCCTTGGCCGCGGCTGCGCAAGTGCCCTCGTCCCAAGGACAGCCACCTACGCGACACCACTGAAGGATCTCCAGGTGGCCCTTTTTAGCCGCAGCTTCGCAAGTCTTCTTGTCCCACGGGCAGCCCTGGCCGCGCGCCCATTGGAGCATCTTCATGTCGCCCCTCTTGGCCGCGTGTTCGCAGACCGTCTTGTTCCAAGGGCAGCCGTTGGTTCTAGCCCACTGAAGCACTTCCAGGTGCCCCTTCCTGGCCGCGACCTCAGTCACCTTCTCGTCCCAGTCGGCGCTGTTGGCCCTCGCCCGCTGAAGCGCTTCAAGGTCGCCCTTCTTGGCCGCGTGCCTGCAAGCATGCTTACCCATATTTTAATCTTGAAACTTGTACCTTGCTTGTCTGAAGTGGTTGTTGGTGTTATGGTCAAACACACAAAGAGGCGCAGCCGTGGACAAATACGGTAGGTAACTGAAACTGTCCAAACAAAACAAGCGGCGGAGTTTTGGTAAAGAAACCGTCGGAGATGCAGAAGCTTGTGGGGAATGGTGACATCACAAAGTACATAACTGTGGCAACCAACAAAAGCCTTTGCCGAAGGGATGCATTATGTTGGTGTGATGGCAGGAGTCTGGTAGTGTAATGGGAAGCTTCTAATTGCAAAGTTTTCAAAGTCATTCTGGCCCAGTGCACAGCCATGGCTGGGCTTGGGAAAACAAAAAAAGCACTAAAACTGATGAACTTCATGAAGTTGTGCACCGATTGAACCAGAAAAAACAGATGAACTTGATGAAACCAACCTAAAAACTAAAATGCAGTGCACCACAAAAATAATTAGAAAATACGGAAGTTTGAGATGTTTTTCAGAGCCAAAACGATAGGGCGCTGCCCGGAATCGAACCGGGGCCCCCTGCACCCAAAGCAGGAATTCTACCTCTTAACTACAGCGCCTTCGTTGGAACGAAAACTGAATTTTAGCCACCAAATAGATACGTCTACTTCCCGTTGTGCGCAGCAAGGACAGCTTTCTAAGCCTGGACTGGCGCCCCATCTCCACACGAGAGGCCAAACGTTCATTGGTGCTGTGGTGGTTGGTGATAATAGGCTGCCCAATACTGCTGCTGTGCGGCTGCTGCGTCTGGCGTATATGTCCCAGGCGGGTAGTCCTGTGGCGGATAGGCCCCTGGCGGGCCATGCGCAGTCTGAGTACAGGCAAGTCCACGAGTCGAGGAAGCGTTAGTGTAAGTTACACGCAAAATAAATAAATTGACCAAGAAATACGCGTTACTCTACGTACAGGGTGCGGATGGCTGTACTGGGCCTGTTGCTGGCCGTAGTGGTGCTGAAACTGTTGGCCGCTGCCGTGCTGCTCGCTCATCAGCCGCGCCAAGAAATCGTCGGCCGCGGCCGCAGGCGAGAATGTGGTCGTGGTGGCGCTCGCCGGCGTCGCAGGGTAGTGATACGGTTGCACGCCCGGTGGATGCCCGGCCATCATGTGGTGCGCCTGAGGCATGGCGTAGCCCGGGTAGGGCATCATGTGCGGCGGGTAGGCCGCCGCTGGCGGCATCTGGTAGGCCTGAGCAGGGTAGTAGCCCACCGGCGGCGCTGGCTGATACGCCTGCGCTGCAACGGGAGCAATCGGCGCGGGCCCGGCCGCTGGCCGAGCCGCAGGGGTGGCCGTGGCGTCAGTGGTGTCGTAGGACGGGGCGAACAGCGGATTGGCGGCGAGGAATTCATCCTTCTTCTTCTGCTTCTCGGCGCGCTTCTTCTCGTCTTCTTCCCTCTTCTTGCGCTGCATCTCCTCGCGCTCCTTGGCCTCGCGCTCGACGCGCTCCTTGCGCTCCTTCTCCCGTCGCTCGCGCTCCTCGCGCTCCCGCTCGATGCGCTCCCGGGCCAGGCGCTCCTCCTCGGCCTCCTCCTCGATCTGGATGATGAGCTCCTTCTCGCCCTTCTCGCCCATCTCCTTGACCTTCTTCATCTGCTCCTCGCGCTGCTTGATCTTGTCCAGCCGCTCCTGCGCGCGCTGCTTCCGTCGCTCCTTGAGCACGCGCGCCTTGTCCCTGCCCTGCCGCGTCTGCGCGATCACCTTGTCCAGCACCTCCAGGTCCTTCTGCTTCTTCAGATCGGCTGCTTCGTCTGTCGTCCGTGACATGACGACGACCAACGCGTTCAACGTGTGAGGTCTGCGACGAGTTGGGGGAGGGAGCGAGGCATGGGTACCGTTGACCATTTCCTGCTTTGCGTTGCGCTCCCACCGCTTCCGATCCTCCTCGCGCTGCATGTCCTCGTGGTAGAAGCCTCGTCCTTCATCATCGTCACCGTCATCGTCCTCCTCCTTCGGTTCTGCTCACATTGACAAAAAGGCCACCAGCACCCGTTAGAGCCACCACCCATTTGCACGCGCTCATTCGCTTTCAATGAGTATGTGTGGTTGGAGAGAGCCGCACGATTCCACGACTTTTGTTCGAAGTCGACCAGGAACTTGCCCTCTTCGGAATCCTCTGCCACTCCTCCGCTAACTGGAGACACATACGCGCATGCACGCATGCACAGCGCACAGTGAGCCTCCCATCATGTATGCATCGCGTTACGAGCCGGCAAGGAGGGAGAGACGCACCGAATTGGTCGTAGAGGCGGGCCTTCTCCTGCAGCTTGGCCTCGACGTTCGCTGTGGTCTTCTGCTCGGCCCGCAGTGCCTCTTCGTCGCGTCTCGATCGCTCGGCGAGACCCTTGTTTTGCTTCGTCCACACGGTCTCCTTGGCCTTCTTGCGCGTCTGCACCACAAGCACAAGTAATACGTCAGCGCGCGTGTGGCTGCCCGCGACGGAACGTAACAAGGGGGCCAGCTGGGAGTACTCGTGGTCGCGCCTCGCCGGTGGTTTTGAATCGCTTGGCCTCCTGCTCCCTCTGGAACAGCACCGCCTTGAGGCCCACAATCTGTGTGCCACAGATCGCACCGCAAAGGAGAGGGGGGTTATTTCTCGGAACAGGGCAGATAAGATAAAAGAAAGAGGCGTGCTCCGTACAGAACTCTCGGAAACGCCTTCAATGTCCTTCCTCTTCTTCCACATCTAGCATGTCAAGGATGGAAAATCAGCTTTTAAAACAAAAATAAATAAATTTTTGTTTCTGCCTGTCCCAACCTTTTTCTTCGACCTTTCCCTTGGGTCAAGGTTGGCGCCGATAGAGCCCACGTGCCGGAGAGTTTCTTTGCCGGAAACCCGCTTTTTCTTTGGCGGTTCTGTTTCCCAGGAGAAGACCAAGCCAGCGCTTTGGCCCTCACGAGCGAAGCTGGCCTGTTACGTAATTTTGTCCGCTGTAGAAGAGGCAAACCAAGGAGCCACGGCTCGTGGGCACCGGGATTAATTCAATCAAGGTAATGGAACAGATGTCGATGGAGTGCGATTTTGGGCTGCCAACGGCCCAGCCCAAGACGGCCAAGGCATGTGGTGCCTGCCGCTCGGCTCACACGGCTTGCGATAGGTTCGGCTCTCTCCATTCTTTGTTGCTTTCGTGACTGACCCTAACGGGGGCAAACATAGCAAGCGGCCATGTAGTCGCTGCGTGTCGCTGGGCAAGCCAGAGCAGTGCACTGACGTGAAGATGAAGAAGCGCGGTCGTCCTCGCAAGATGCTCCTCCCGCTTGACTCTGCCGGCAGCGTTGGCCAGGGAGAGAAGCGACGGCGCGTCACAAGCAACGGTGCGCAACCCGATCTCGAGCCCCTTCCTTCCAAAGGGTCGCGCCACTGGGACTGACGCGCGCATGCACCAGCGCCTGATGTGGAGTCCGTGGCTCTGGGCGGCCCGGTCGGCACTCTCATGCCGGCGTCGCGCAGCGTGGCCCAGCACAGCTCCTACTTGCATCAGCCGCCGCCGCCGAAGCCGCGAGATCAGCAGCAGCCGCTCCCTGGGCAGGAAGCCGACACCGCAGGGCAGTACACGCCTCTGCGCTCGCCCCCCTCCCACAACTTTCCCAGCCTGCCCATTCCCTCGCTCTTTCACCCGTCCGGCCTCGCCGAGCGCCCTTCGTCGTCTTCGTCCTCCTCCTCCTCCTCCTCACCTCCGCAGCCGTCGGTGTCTGCCGCTTCGACGGCATCGGCGCCGTTGCCTTCGGCGAGCGCGACGTCCGGCCCCTACCTCCGCGCGATACCGCCACTCGCGTCCCAGCCGCCCGTGCTGCCCCGCATCGCTTCGATCTCCGCACTGGCTTCTGCGGCGCCGGTCCAGCGACCGAGCGTCCTCGCCAAGGTCGCCCGCGACTCGCGCGCGCCGGGAGGCGGAGAGACAGCCGAGCGACCGCGCGCGGGCCGCGGCGGCGGCAATGACGGGACGGCCGAGTCGCTCCTGTCGCTGCTTGTCGAGGAGATGCGCGAGATGCGCGACAGCAACAAGGAGCTGCGGAAGGACATGCTCGCGATGCAGCAACGACAGAAGCACTACGACCGGCAGCAGGACATGATCCTGCACCGGCTCGACGCGCTGCTCGCCAAGCACTCGCAACCCGACCTCGCCGCCGCTGCTGCCAACTCCTCATCTCCCACCAATCCCTTCAACTGCGACGACCCGACGACCACGGTGTCGTCGTCGTCGTCGCTCTATTCCTCGCCCTCGGACGACTCGGCAGGCATGCAGCACAGTGTCGATGCCAGCTCCTCTGACTATCCTCACTACAGCATCACGAGCTCCTCCTCATCATCCTCCTCCTCGTCTTCCTCGTCGTCATTACAGACCTCCGTAAGCTCGTACGTGCTGCCAATGCCAATGTCGTCATCGTCGCCTTCGCCCGCGCTGGAGGTGTACTACTCGTGCACGCCCTCCGTCTTTCACGGCCGCCTCCCCGCCGCTGAGATCCTGTCCCACATTCCCTTCTTGTCCTGCTACGACCTCGACGCCTCCGAGTACCCGTTCGTCATCGACGACTTCCGGTATCCACCACCACCTCCACCACCACCACTCCTCCTCTGCTGGGTGCCGTTCTTCAATGGTCGTCGCCGTCATCCACAGGAAACCGGCCGCCGTGTGCCGCGTGGCAAAGGAGGGTGAGGCCCCGATTATGGTGTTCGTCAATCAGGCTTTCTGCGATGCCACCGGCTACCCCAGCGTACCTCGGCCTCCACGCTGCTATTGCTCTCCCATTGGCCTTACCTTTTCTCCTTGCTTGCTTGCTTGCTTGCTGCTGTTGTTGTCTGCCGCAGCACGAACTGCTCGGTTTCCCGGTCGAGAAGATATCCTTCCCCGACTACTCCACCAAGCGCTCCCTCTTGCCCTACTTCTTTGCCAAGTACCACTCTCTCCCTCCACGAATCTTATTCAATGCTATTATTTTATTTACATTTATTTATTTAGAATTAATTTTAACTTGAATTCGCACGCACCCAAACAACAGGTCACCTCCGGCGATGAGCATCCACATCCCGTGTAGACCAATCTGCGTGCCCAAGCAGGGCACGTTCCAGCGCGTGCTGTGTAGACACCAGATTCTCTACAACAAGCAGGGCAAGGTAACTCAACTTCCCCGCAGTAATAATAACCATAAATAATTTTGTGTTTATTATTAATTGAATTTTCAATTTTACCTCCCTCTTTTTCATTGCGTGTACAAGGCTGCATGGGTGGCACTGTGTGTCGATGGCAAGCAAGAGGAACAGGTACATCTCGACATGACGCTGCCGCCTGACACCGCAGCCCCGAGCGATTCCGTCGAAACCTACTTGCGCGGGTACGGCGCTCATCCGCGGCCGTGTATCGTCGTGTCGTGTCGTCGGAGTGCTCTGACGGCAAGGTCGCACTGCGTGCAGGTCTCTGCCACGTACCTACGAGCGGGCATTACAAAACCTGAGCAAGCGCGGCATCAGCATCCTTCCCAGCGCGCGTGTCACTCCCCTGCTGGAGAATGCTGGCTCGAGTCCAACCGGTTCGCGTCTTCTTCGCTCCCTCTCCCTCTCCTCTTTTCTTTCTCTTCGCTCTTTCGTTTGCGAGCCCGGCTCGCGTGCTGCTCGCTCACAACAACGCCGACCAACTCAGATCCGTCGTCGCTTTCGCCCGAGTCGGGCTCGCCGCTCTCAGAGCATTCGCAGTCTGAAGAGGCGGCGGGGAGCTCGACAACGACGACGCTTTCGTTCGGCCCACCGCTTCCCATTTCTCCCATGCAGCCTCCCCCGTCGCCGCTCTATCCCCTCTCGCCCTATGCGCCGGGCTCCCCGGAAGACTTCTCTTGGCTCCTTCCAAACGACAACGCCACGAGCTCAGACCGACGAAAGGAAGTGAACTGATCACACACATAGAAAGACTCAAGATGGGCCCGTGAAGTGAATACAGCGTGTAATGTACAGAGATGTGCACGTTTTTAGAAGGCGTTGGTGGGGGTGGGAAAGATGGCCGTCGGTGTCTCGCCTACGGCGGGCGCCGCTACTCCTGCGCTGGGGAAGTCAGCCTCCTCGACCATCGCCTTGCGGCCGTCGAGACCAAGCGGCGGTGCGGGGCCCGGCCACTCGACGTCGAGGGCCATCAGGCACTGCACAAACTGTTGTGTGGTGGGTTGTGGGAGAAGAGAAGGGGGGGGGCAAAAAACCCATGTTCAGCTTCTTGGGGCGGAGGCAAAGGAATACGATGGCGGTCCGGCCGTACGTAGCCCTGTTCGTCGTAGAAAAACTGGGCCCGGCCTCGCGCAGGCATCTGGACGCCATCGCCGCGTCGCACCATCAGACGACCGCTCACCACGGGGCTGCACAGGGCCGATGACCTGATCGTGTTTGCGATGTTGAATGTTTGCATTAAACATTGAGAGAATGAGCGTGAGTGAGCTTCCGGGCGCGGAACAGCTGCCACCAAAGACTTGGGGGGGGGGGTAAACACCGCATCGTGACCCACGGCGTGATCTCGTTGAAGAACCTGACCATCGATTCCTCGCCGCCGTTCAGCAGGAAACGCAGGCACGAAGCGCCCAAGAGAGACTCGGGGCCGAGGCGGACGAGGTCGACAAAGCTGGGGTTCGTGTAGATGATCTGGGTGGCGATCTCCTGACCCAGCCTCCGTCCAGATAGCGCCCGACACACCACGATCGGTTGCCTGCCACAACGAGCGCAGCATTAGCACAAAGAGCGAAGCGCGATGTTCAAAGAACGAAGCGGGAGGTGGAGGCTGTACCGTGGATCGGTGATGGCAAAGGGCACTTTGGCGGAGGTGATGTTGTAGTGCGAGAGGAAGGGCAGGTAGGAGAGCATCTCGAGCCGCACGGCCAGCGGGACGTTGAATCCCTCTCGCAGCTGTTCGTAGGCGAACGACGGGATGAGCAGGTTCTTTTGGTAGAGCCTGGTGCCCGCTGTCGCCCGTGGCGTATGACGAGACGCAATGCTGGCGTAGTATTGCTGCTGCTGATAGTGGTGGCGTTGGTGGTTGCTCTGGTTCAATTGTTGTTGGCCGCGCAGCGGCTCCGCGGTCGAGGCCATCTCTTCGTGCCGTCGCCGCCGCGTACGTCGCTGTTGGTGTCGCTGGTCATCGTGCTCCGTCGTGGACCGCTGGCGATGCCGGTTAGGCGACTGGGCCAGCGGCGCGTCGCTCGAGAGGGGGTCGAGGTGGCGCGCCGCCGCGACGCCGTAGCCGCCGAGGGCCAACGGGTCGCCGATGGCGCTGGCGCTCGATGGCGGGTACTCCCACCCGACGAGGTCCGACATGAACGACGGCGATTCGACGGCGCTCATCGACGAGCCCGGCAGCGGCGGCGGCAGCGACACGTCGCTCGAGGTCATCGACACGAAGGTCGACGAAGGCAACAACAGCGAGCCGCTGCTCTCGGGACATGTAGGCGGCGGAGGAGGAGGCGAGGACGACGAGGCCACCCAGGACAGGTGGGCAGGGTCCATGTCGTCGTTAGGGTGGGGCGACCGTCGGAGGATTGGCGGCGAGGACGACGAGGGCGGCGACGAGGCCACCGAAGACCCGGAGGAGTAGAGGGAGATCGAGGCAAAGTATTTCTCGTGGAGCCTCTGCGTGTAGCGCACCTGTGAGATCTCCGAGCGTAACTCGCTGAGCTCGCGCACCAGGCTGCGCTGCCGCTCGAGCAGCGACAGGGTCACGGCGTCCAACGACGGGTCGGTGTGGGCACGCTTGGCGATGTGTGCCGTCGCGGTGCCGTTGTCGTCGTCGTCGCTTTCCTCCTCGTCGTCCTCATCGCTGTCGTCGTGGTGGAGTTGGTGGTGTCGCTGGCGGTCGCCGCGCTGGGGCGACGCGGTCGGCTCCCCGAGGTCGTCTTCGCCGGCCCAGTGCGAGTCTTCGTCGTCGAGCTCGACCTTGGGCACGACAGGCGACACGGTCGCGCTGATGTCACCGTCGTTGGGCTGGCGCCGTGGACGGCCGCGGCGACGGCCCGTCGATACGTCCACGCACTGGTGGGCCCTGCCCTGGCTCACACAGCGCTTGCACGGGCGCGCCCTACAGGCGGAAGACACGGGTAGAGTGGCGTAAGAGGGAGATCGGAAGCCGCGGGTTGTTGATTCGGGAATTGCAGAGGTGACCGGAAGTTACGTGGCGATAAGTAAAGGCAAGGTTTTTCCTTATCCATTTTATAATTGATCCTTATTTGTACAAGTGCTATGTAACCAACGAATAATTGATGAGAAAACCCGTAAACGCCACATATTTTGAGAACCGTGGGGAGGAAAAAACAAGACGAACCTGTCACAGGCGCTGTGGGCGAGGCTGCACGGACCGCAGGCCTTGGAGACTCGTCGCAGTTTTGGTTTAGGTTTAGTTACCGCTGTTGTTGAATCATCCACACGGCTTGTCAACCTTTCCTGCGCTGTATTTTGTGTGACCGTCACCATGGTCGCCATCTCAATCTCTCTTTCTATGCTTTTGTGCTCTCTCGAAACGGGTGCGTGTGTGTTCGGGGGTGGGCGAAAAAGAGAGAGAAGCTCCAGGCGGAAGGGGAGGCCGCTTTTGCCTTTCGTTCTTGGCTCTTCCCGTGCGCGTGTACTTCCGGAGGTAAACCATAAGCGGCACAAAAGAGCCGAAAAGGGCTTCTGCGCCGCGTCATCCGCGCCGCGTGACTGGCCTTGAAGGGCACGCGCTTTTCGTTCTCACATCTCCACGGAAACCAAGGCCTGCTTGCCTCCCCCACCGTAGCGACCTTGCAACTGCGCGCCAGATGTCGAGCCAACGGAAGGGGAGGACCGCGCTCCGGCAGGGACCAAGAGGGCCGCTTGCAGCTGCCACGCCGTGTATTAGCCAAGCGGGACAATAGTGGGGGAAGCCTGTGTGCTTCCTGTGGCGGCGGTATAAGTGTACATATCGCGGGGTCATCAGTTCGATTGAGTGTGCTGTCACCAACCTCCCGCGTAAGTGTGTTTCTTGTGGTGCTGCCGTGGTCTAGGCTGCTGTTGTGGCTGCCGACGAGGTAGCGGCTCCCGCTTCAACTCGTCGGCAGGCAGCGGCATGTTGGAAGGAGGGCTTGGCCCGAGCTCCTCGAAGTCATCCACCGTCAGCACGTACCAGCCCGACTGCGGCCAATCAAAACTTTAAATAAAGGTAAAAGCACAACAGCAGGGCACGTAGATCACGTACGTAGCCGTGCTCGTTGTAAAAGACTTGCATGCGCGAGTTGATGCGAATCATGCTCGAATCCTTTCGCCGGGACAGGGCGCGCAGGTTGAGAATGGGACTCAGCGGGATGAACGATCTGACGCGGGAGAAAGCGCCAAGATCAGTCCGATGGCAGATCGCAGTCGCGTGACCATGAACATGGGGAGCAGGCGCACCGCATGGTGATGCAGGGAAGAACGCTCTTACGGAAGTCGCGCCACGTCTCGTAGTCCTCCAGGACGATGAATTTGCGTATGCTGTACCCGAGAAGCTCGTCCTGGGCGAGTTGGATAAGAGGGAGGAGTGGGGGGGGGGGACAATTCATGTGAGGACGATGAAGATCGCGGGACAGCGGACAGCACAGCTGCTTAGAGCCATGGGCACCTACGATGGAGTACAAGGAGAGGTCGCAGAAGGCGGTGTTGGCGAAATTGATTCGGGGCCTCAACTCGTCGCCCGCCTTTCGTTCGTGGATGGCGCAGGCCACGATCGGTTTACTGAGGCACGAATTCATCGGTCAACAACCAACCAACTAACCAACCAACCAATCACCCGGTGAAGGGACCACAGCGGAGGGGAAGCCATGGGGAGGCTGAGCTGACGCACTCGGGGTCGGAGATGACGAAGGGCACGTCGGGGGAGGTGATGCTGTACTTGCTGAGGAAGGGCAGGTAGGCCAGCATCGCGTGACGAGCGGACGGGGATCCCACGAAGTTGTCGGCCGTGTACCGCTCGGGATTGGGTGGCAGGATGGCGTCCTGCTGGTAGAGCGCAATGTTGTCCTGCGCGTGCATCGGCGCGTCGGGCACGCCGAACTGCTGGCGCTGGATGATGGGACTGGGAGGCCCAATGGCCGACGACAATGAAGACGACGATGTGGAAGAGGCTGACGAAGAGGAAGGAGTCATGGGCGGCTGCGCGTAGATGGACGCGTTCGAGGACATGAGCGTGGAGAGGGGCAGCGGCGACGTGTAGGACGAGGAGGTGGCCAGCTGCGAAAGGAAGGAGGAGGTGGTGAGGCCCTGCAGCGCCGCATCCGGAGGCGCCGACAGCGAGGACCAGGTGGGCTGCGGCTGCGGCCCGTGCGGGTAGAGCTGCGGCGCCGGCTGGCCGTAGGGCTCGATCGAGGCCGGATAGATGGATTCGAGCACCGGCGCGGAGGGGCACGACGAAGTCTGCGGGGACGAGGAGACAGAGGAGATAGACGAGGTGGAGGAGGAGGAGGCGGGCGAGGAGGGCCCCTTGTCCAGGGTCGGGATGAATGGCAGCATGAGGGTGAACTTGGTCTCGTGGAGCTGCTGCGTGTACCGCACCCGGGCGATTTCCCTGCGCATCTCTCGCACTTCGCCTGTCAGTTTACGGAATTGGTCCAGCAGTTGGCTCGCCAGTTCGCTGCTGCTGCCGCTGCCATACACGCGCGCACATCGCTCTCTCGTGAGACCCTGACCCCATCTTGGCACCTCAAAGCGCGTCACGATGCCATACCTGCGCTCGGCAAACTCTGGTTCCGTTTTAGTTGCCAACGGGTCCATGACCGGCAGCTCGCCTGCGCCCACCGGTGGCGGTCAGCCAGCGAGAGAGAAAAAAAGAGAAAAACGGAAACGTAGAACGGCGCGTGCGGTATCGAGCTGGCCAGTGTGGTGCTGGCATGTTGGAGGTGCGCACCTTTAATGGCGCCGAACGTGCTTGTCGACATCTCATCGGGCACGTTCTCCGTTGTGGTGGCTCGTTCTCGGCCCTGGTCCTGTGCGAACATGTGTTGCCGGTGGGCCACTAGCTCGCGCTGCAGCTCTTCCAGCTCTCGCCGCTGCTCCTCGGAGGCGCGCTTGGGCCGGCCACGCCGGCGGCTCGTGTGCACCTCCGTGCAGTCTTCCGGCTTGCCCAGCGCCACGCAACGCTTGCACGGCCGTTCTCTGTCCACCCACCCGTACGCTCAAGCGCACTGTTTACCAGCCACTTCCGATGCCTCACATACACAGATGTGTCACATGTGTCGATGCGCTGCGGAAAGGCGTGGTGGTAGCATGGTGTGCCTCACAAGTTTCCTTATCAAACCGAAAAGCGCAAAAGGTAACGGCACGCGTGAGAGCAGGCCTCTTTTTGGGCCCAAAAAAGGCCTGTGGCAGGGCCTCATTACGTAGACACCAATCCGGCTCGGACGATTGGCAGCTCACTTTTAGCACTGACGAATGGCCAGCGTGCACTGGAGCGTTACCACGATGTTGTTACACGACCAGAGCGAGAGTAAGGCCGAGGTGGCGGAGCACGCCCACACAGAGTTTGATTTGAAGGGGGCGTGGCACAAAGAGATGCCGCGACAAGTCTTCATCAGCACAGCAATTTGGGGCCACTCGTCAGTGATGTGGGGAGGGAGGGGAGGGGAGGTGTTAACGGGGAGCCAGGTCGAGAGATGTTTTTTTTTTTTTTGACCTCCCCACATGACTGGTGATAGAACTGTTCTCATCCATCTTGAGGATGGGCATAGATGTGCGCCAAGTAGTTACTTTGCCTACTTAAGGTCGCTTGATTTCTGACTAACGACAAGAACGGAACAGTACGGCGCAAAGTAGAGATACTTTGAAAAAGAAAGAACGGAGGGGCAAAGGTGGGAAACAGTAAAAGGGGAGGACTCTATGATTACCTGCCACAAGCGCTGTGGGCCTGCTTGCACGGAGCGCACGCCTTGGACACTCGGCGGCGCTTGACTCCCCGCACCGGCTGTGTCGCCTCGTCCATCTCCATGCCGAACAGCAAACAAGCGGTCAATCCTTGGGGTCAGGTGGACGCTAGCGACGCGAAGGTGACTGGCCAGATACGATTCCTCTCCTCGTGTTGCCGTGTCGGTACCGCGCTTCCTTTGTTGGATTGCTGTCCGCAGCCTTCTTTCTTTCTCTTGGCCGGACACAAACCGACTTCGGCCTTTCATTAACCCCAAATTTCTCAATTATGAGTGGCCAAAATGTCGATCGTGCTTGAAATGTTTTCATATAACACAAAAAAGCAGTACCGCGGCACGAACACGTGCGAACGGGGTCAGGAAAGGAGACCGTGAGCACTTGGTCGCGTATCAGTAATCCGCGTCACCGTCGCCATCGACGGCACCACCAGGCGACGAGATCCAGGATGCGGGCGGGGACGGCGCCGTGGCGGCCGCAGAAGATGAGCAGGTGGCAGAGGCGGTGGCGGAGGGATAGGTGTTGGAAGCCGGAGGCGACGGCGAGGAGCCAGAGATGAAGGAGGAGAGGAACGCCTCCTCCAATGGAGATGAGTCTCCGGGAGCGTCGCCGTCCTCCTCCTTTACCTCTTCCGTTATACGCGGGCTCATAGAGGGCATGGGCAGTGGAAAGCCTGGAGACCAATGAGCCGCCCAAAAAGAAGCGATACGTCAGCAACAACAGCGTCAGCACACCGCTGTGTCAGAGACATCATGCGGCTTCGGCGAAAGACAGCGGCGAAAGGAACACGGTGAGATGGCAATTGATGAGGAGGTACCGTTGTGTTGTTGCTGCTGCTGCTGTTGCTGCAGGCCAGGGAGGGAGAGCGGCAGGGTTGTCCACCACTTGGGGAGGCCGGGCAACCAGTTGATTGGCATCTCGATGACGCCGCTTTCTTCGACTCCATCCACACAGCATATCTTCCACTTGACCTAGGCGCCACAGTCTATTAGTCTCAAGGCCACACACGCGCGTTCGTGTTGAGAAAGACGAGAAGAGAGAAGAGACGTACTCGTCCGTGCTCGTTGTAGAAGAACTGCACACGAGTGGAGAGCCGCGTAATTCGCCCATTTCGCGGGAGGAACAGCGGGCTCAGCCTGACTATTTCGCTGTGCGATGATGGCGGAGCCTCCTATAAAACAGAAAATGCATAACAAGAGGAAAATATTATAAATTAATAAATAAAAAACTTTAAAGTGCTAGGTTGAAGGGCCGGCCAGTACCAGGAAACCTCTCTGTGGGAGGTAGATGCTGCGCCCGGACTTGCTGATCGAGGAGAGCAGCTGTCGTTTGACCTTCTCGTCGGGGAAGGAGACCTTGGAGAGTGGGCAGCCGAGCAGCTCGTGCTAATGAACCATTAATAATAATAATAATAACAATAATAATAAATAATCATAAAAATGCAGGTCAGAGCCGAAGTCTCAAGGAAACCGCAAGCACGATCGTGTATGTGGCATGTTTTGAACATTGGAGGGAGACTCTACCAGTGGATACCGAACGAGAGAGCAGAAGGCAGAGTTGGCAAAAACGAAGATGGGAGGCGTGAATTCCTCCCCTGGCATGGACTCCATGATCTGGAGCGCAAAGAACGGTTTCCTACGCATGACGACACGATGAGCAAGCTTGCGCAGAAAGACATATCTCTCTCCCTCCCCTCCCGACCGGCCAGCGGGGTGAGTACCTGAGATGGTCAACGACGAAGGGCACGTCGGGGGACTGGAGGTTGTAGTTGGAGAGGAAAGGCAGGTAGGAGAGGACCTCTGTGCGCGCAAAGTAGGAGTCGTAGCACGGCGAAGGCACGCCGGGCGGAGGGCTGGCGGCGAACATCGACGCCACGAAGGAGGGCGAGGGCTGATGCTGCTGGTTGAGCTGCACGGGCGAGCTGCTGCCCCCGAGAAGACCATAGTCGTTGGAGCTGAAGAGCACGGAGGGCGAGTAGGCAGTGACCTCGTGCGGCTGAACGCCGGGCGAGGGAGGGAATGAAATCGGGGAGGGCGAGGCCACGGCGCCGAGGGCTGAGTCCAGACGTCTCTCGATCCGCTGCTGGTTCTGGTGTAGCAGGAGGATCTCCTTGCGCAGCTCCTCCGTCGTGTTCCTGAAATCACTCGCCACCTGGTCGTTGGATGACTTGAGCTCTCGCAGCTCCTTCATAAACATGGAGAGGAGCGGCTCGAGCTGCATCAGGCTCGCGCCTCCCGACACGGAGGCGTCGTCTCGGCTGCTGGGCTGGGGCGAGCCGTGTGCCTCGAATGTGGTGGGTGACGACGATGCGGAGGATGTCGGCGAAGATGTCCTGCTCCCGTTCGGGGTCGGCAGTGGCGACGTCGCGCTGGTGGCTTTGTGAGCGGTCGTAGCGAGCGGCGAGCCGATGGAAGCGAGCCTCGGCTCTCTGTCGGGCGACGAAGGGCGCAGCTGCGCAGTGGGCGGCGAAGTAGATCCGGCAGCTGTAGCGCCGTTGGCATTGTGCGGGAAGATGGGCCGTACGTTGTGGCCACCGCTACCACCACCGGTGGGCAAGCTGAACCCGGTAAAGGGGTGATGAGGGTGATGGCCGTTGGAGAGAAGGCTGGCGGACAAAGGAAACGGCGGAGGCAAGAGCGGCGACAGCGGCGGTGTGCCCGGGAAGCCTGCCATGGACGGCGAACCGTCGACAGCCTGCCCGGCGAGAGCGCTGCTGCCAGCGACTTTGCAGGCCAGGGGAGGCTCTGGCAAGGGAAGGAACCGATATGAGCAGAGATCAAGAGAGAGAGAGAGAGAGATAGGATCTTGGGAGGGAAGCAAGGGGAGTCCGAAGGGAAAGAGATGAGATGGCGATGGCGCACCTTCAGTTCTCTGCCTCTTGGCGGGCGTAGGGGGAGAGGCAACGAGGACTGGCTGGGCGGAGGTGTCCCAGGCCGTTGCAGCGGCGCCACCATTCTCATGGCCAGCAGGAAGCTTGGTGGTCCTGGAGCGCCGGCCCTTCTTGCGCAGCTCGGGGTCAACGCACAGGTCCGCTCGCCCCGCGGCCACGCAGCGCTTGCACGGTCGTTGACTGCGGTGGATGGGGAGGAACGTGAGGTGATAGGCCGCTCGCAGCGGAGGTTCCACACCACCCTCGAATCACGACAGCCCAGTTGCGCGGAGAGTCCAGATCTCGCGGCAATTTCGTGTGGTTGGCTCATTAACTAATTAAATGCCCACACTGTTGGGCAGTAATATGACCCCAAATGATCATAACCCGCCAACCACGACCGAATACCGGACAAGAACCCCTCACCAACTTGACAACTTTGACAGGACCACGGTCCCACCACACCCGGGCACAGGAGGATGAGGAAGTAGGCACCTGTCGCAGGCGGTGTGGGCAGAGCGGCAGGGTCCACATGCTCTCTTCTTGGGCTCCACGTCGAAGCACTGGTCGGCTTTCCCGACAGCCACGCAACGCTTGCACGGTCGTTGTCTGTCCACGGGGGGGGGGGACAAGTGGAAGGGAATAGGGAAGTAGAGATAGAGCACCAAACGGGAAGGGAAGGAGATTGAGAAGAAAAAGATCGATTAGGTTCCGAGCTGTTGGCGTGCGTGGTAGGTGTGTGCACTGCTTGCTCAACGAAAGTGTGGTCAAAAGCAATAACTAACATATTTTTAACAACAATAAATCAAGATTTTGAGTTCGCGGAGGCTTCATTCTTTTGAGATCAAAAAGGTGGGTACGTACCCATCGCAAGCGGTGTGGGCGACCTTGCAAACGGAGCATGCACCACGCACCTTCATGTTCGTGGCCCCTTCATCTGCACCCTCCGTTTCGGATGAAGCACGTCTGATTTTCATCGTACAACCAGCGCAGGAAATCTGATGGTGTGGTCAACAAATCGATTAGATTCTTTGCAGCCGTGCCTGACCAAGGATCATACCTGTCGGGCCGGCGCCGTGTGGTGAGTTCACAACTCTGTCACTTTGTCTGGTCTTGGCGCGGTCGCTGCGTTGTTGTATGACTCTGCGCACACGCAAGCGAGCTTCCCCCCTCGCCAAATTTCGGCTGGGGCAATTCCGCATCGTATCCTTTCTTGTCGTGCCGGCATCCTTGGTATGCCCAGCCGATTCGAGGAATTTGCGGCGCGAAACGCCGCCAGATTTCTCGAGCGAGAGCAATCACATTCACAAAGCTTGTATAGATTTACAGTCGCACATACAACATTATTGATTGAAGAAGCAAAACATCCAGCCAGAAAAAAAAAGAAAAGAATGAGACGGAGCCTTGGCGTTGCTAGTGCGCAAGCGTGGAGCGCGAGCAGATCGGGATTTTCGTGGGGGTCGACTATGCGAACATCGCAGGTCCTGACCAACCCCAGCTACAATGCGGTGCCGATGTCTTATGGTACGAAGCAGCCAACCGACAATGGACATCATTCAACATGTTCAATTAACAGGGTGTCTAATTTGCATCATTTTGATGCAGGTTCGTCAATGAGTGTGCGTTTCGCCAGCACCAAGGGTAGAATGGCTACCAAGCTCAGGACAAGAAAGGAGGCCACCAGCGGTGTTGTAGCGAAGAAGAGGCTGCGACCACAAAAGACGGCAGCAGTCGCAGCGGAGAAGAAAGAGGAGAGTGCCACCACGTCATCCACCACCACCACTACCACTACCACAACCACGCGCGCCAATGCCAAGAAGGAGTCTAGGGCCAAGGGGAAGAAGGGCCAGGCGCAAGAGGAAGCAAAGCAAGAGTACGACAAGGCTACACAAGGCGAGGAGTCCAGCACCCCGCCTCTGGTGGTCTATCCTCAGACCCTTGTCCCCAGCAGCGTGCTCAATATGATCTCCACGCCGCAGCAGGGCATGACTTCCAACGGGGTACGCCACTCGCCTCTCAACATGTGCCTTTGCCTGTGTGTGTGGCATGCGACCAACCACTGTCACCACGCAGGGCCCGGCATCTCTACAGCTCAACGCCATCTTCATCTGGCCGCGAGCCGTCCGAGCCATGCTGGTAGATAACAAGAGGTAAGGGCTCGTTTCCTTTTCGTGGTTTCCGCGTTGTGTCGCAAGGTGCGGTGCTTGCTAATCTCTCATCCTTGCCGCACGCGCACACACGAATCAACAGAATTCAAAAACAAAAGCTGTTGCTGCAAGCGCGGCACGCCGAGGAGGCCAAGGTCGTGCAGCCCACCGCCAGCAGCGACGCTCCGGATCAGTCGGGCCCAGAAGGGACCAACCAATGAAGCTCTGTGCCCTTGTAAAAAGCAGCAAAATAAGACAAACAAAAATAAAGAAAGAAAAAGAAAAGGATTGTCAGAGAGCCACAACGCAAGGAACGATGGAAAGGGATGAAGCTGCTGATGACGAGCTCACGGTGTCGCTGCCCGTGGTGACGCGGTTCCCCTCCTTCCAATGCGACGAGCCCCTCGTAACCGGCGCTGCTGAAGAGGAGGCCGCCTTCAAGGCGTTCAACTCGACCAAAAAGGGGGGCTCTCAAAAGAAGCTGCTCATCCAAGCGGTGAAGGACGGCGAACTGGAGGTAGTTCGCAAGACCTTCCGCTACTGCGGCGCCGATGTGTCGCTGGATATGGCCGACGGCTACGGCAACACGCTGCTGCACTACGCGGCCTTCTTTGGTCACCCGCAGATCCTCACATTCCTCGCCCGTGGCGGCGCCACCGTGGACGCCCGCAACAACGTGGATAACACGCCACTGCAGCTGGCGTGTGAAGCGCGAAGGGAAGAGTGCGCTAGGCTCCTGGTCCAGCAGTGCGGCGCCAACATGCACACGACGAACATGACCGGGTGCACCCCACTCCACAGTGCTGCCATCGCCGGGTCGGTGGAGTGCGTGCGCCTGCTGGTCGAAAACGGCGCTGATGTGCAGGCCCGCACCAAGAACGGCAAAACGCCCGTGGAGTGCTGCGGCGAAGCGCACCAGGATGTGGCGCAGTTCCTTGAGAGCCTGACATGAGCCTGGCTTCCTTCTCAATTCATACCGTAAGCAATAGTTACCTGTGGCGGTGGATTTTTGTTGGGCGTGTCTCGCCGAGAGAGCCGAACAAAACTTCACCCACCACCATCGTCTGCTCTTGGAGATTACACTCATGGAGGGGGTGCACTCATTCGTGTTGAGGAAAGCGTGCACCTTATGCCGCCAGGCCCATGTAGGCTGCGATGGGTACGCCACGTCGCGACGTATGCACCTTACTCCCCCCCCACTGCTCAAATCAGTTCGGGCGTGCTGCCACAGAGGGCAGCCGTGCCGTCGGTGCGCAACTTCGGGACAGGGAGACCAGTGCGTGTTCCTACCCTCACGTAAGCGCGGACGGCCACATAAGAGCTCGGCTCAGCCGAAAGCAAGCGGCATGCCTGCTCTCCACTTCTCGGCACCACCAAGCCGCTACCGGACTGCATCTCCGACCAAGCTTCAGCGAGTTGCGGGTATGCCTCTCTACTGGCTTCTCTAGAAGCTGCAAACGTTGACCGTTTCCTGGTGGCAGGCTCGCTGCCGATATTGCCACAGACGGCCTCGGGTCCGCCGCTGCCCATCCGGCCAGCCCTCTCACAGCCACCACCAGCGGGCCCGATAGCGCCTGTCGTTGCTGTCCCGCACACCCTGCCTACAGCTACTGTGCCGACTTGCACCACGCAGCAGCGTTATCGCCCCGACAATGAGGAATTGGACTTTGCCGCTCGTGGCTCTGGCATGGTGTCCGCGCAGGAGCCAAACCAAGGCCCGCTCATCTCGCTACTGGTCGAGCAGCTGCAGGCGTTGCGGCGCGAGAACCAGCACCTGCAAGAGGGCATGCGTAAGCTCAGCTCGCGTCAGAAGAAGTTCAAGCGCAAGATCCACAGCCTCGAAGAGGGGAACCAACGACTGCTGTCGCTTGTGTGCGCGAGGCACGAGTCCGCGACACTTGAAACGCGAATCTCTCAGACTCCCTTCTCGCAGCCTATCGACCCGTCTCCCTACGGCATGGGATACTCCTTGCCTCCTCGCTTGCGAGCGATCCAGCATCTGCTGCCGTTCTTGGAGGAGTACGATCTGCGCGCAGCCGACGTGGCCATCGACGACGTCAGGTGCGACACCCCACACACAAACACACGCACTTTGCCTCGCTTTCATCGGCAACTGAGCGCGCACGCGCAAACAGCAAGCCATTTGCGGCGTTCGTGGTGGAGGACAAAGATGCGTGGCCCACATTCATCTACGCCTCTCCCTCCTATTCTCGTCTATTCGGTTACGAGCAGGTGCGCCGCCTACGCCTTGTTGCGCATGGTCCACTGCTCACCTGAGCGACCAACGCCCGGTTGGCCACCTTTGAAATGCAGCGCGAGCTCACAGGAACAGACTTCGAACCGCTATGTCATCCGTTGGACCAAAGCACGTGTGATGTGGTGCTCTACTACTCTGGACAACGCCGCAAACCTGTCGGACCTGTGTTCCACACGACTCCCATTATGCTGACCAAGAACGGACACGCGATGCACTTGGTGGCGCGATACCAGTACTTCTTTTCTCACCGAGGCCAGGTGCGCATGCGTTCATCACCAGCTTTCGCTCACCACAATCTTGCCTCACCTCATGCGCGCACGACGCATAATCACGCCAGGTGAAGTGGTTCATCAACACGATCGATGCCATCCTCCCTGCAGAGGCAGAGGAATCGGCCGTGCCAAGTCCCGAGTCATCGCTGAGCTTCGCCTCGGTGCAGACGTCGCCCACCCCCGACACGCTAGTCTCGCCAATCCGAGACTTCACCCAGCGCGTCGACGGGCAGTCTTCACCGAGCGTCACGGCTGCCGCCACACCCTGCGGCAGCTCCGGGGGCTGGGACGTCGTGGACTGGACCCTGGCCGCTCCACAAGACGAAAGCAACCTGGCCCAGACCGACGACCTCGACGAACTGTTGAACGTTCTGCACGAGCCATCGCCGTTTGAGTGAGTTGCAGTGCCGCCGACACAACAACGTCCCATGGAGCAAAGGAACCCAGACCCGTAAGCAAGTCGTCTAGAGCACGTCCACCACTATGTTAGCGAACCTACGTATCGAAGGGAACAGTATAAACAAGTCTTGTGGGAGGTGAACTGCGGCCCTTTTCCTCCCAATGCGCACCAGCCGGGGGGAACTGGCAAGAGACTCCCGGACCAAGACCGGTGAGATCTGTGGCTGCTCTTTATCGTGAACGCCCGGAGGTGCGCACAACCTCCTTGTCCACAGAATGGCGTTCTCCGGTGGGAGGTGCCACTTGCGGGGCTCGCGTTCTCGTGCCACCCGCACCGTCAGCTTTCGGCCATGCATTCTCCGCCGACGTTCTCGGTTCCTGTTCCTCCGCCCAGTGGACTGTCGGCTTTGTTGAGTGAGTGAGGGAGTGCCAGGAGAGCCGGAGGCTTGAGGGGAATCGTGCACGAATTTCGGAGCAATCTCTCCACCTCAAGAAAATTTCGTAGAGGTCTCGCGCTCTCGCTGACGTCACCTGGTGCGTGGCTGTTCCACAACCGCTGACCGCGCCCTGGTGGCATTTTACCTTTGTTGGGCACGAGTATCCTCTACACGCCACACGCCACGCTGCAAGGGCTTTCTGTCGGAGGTACGGCGAGTCGCTGCTTCCGCGTCGCTTTGCCTGGGCGGCAGGCATACACACCTGCCATCACTAACCACCAAGCATTACAAACAGCAACACACCACACACCACATAAACAACACACACCCACAGCGCGCACCCCGACGGTCCACAGACAAATTACGGTTGAATTTTGGGGTTGGCGGTTGAAGGCCCACCAGCACCATCTCTCGAATAACAAACAGAGAGGTGATCGCCGTGGTTGCCGTGCCATCGTCGGCACGCGCCCACTAAAGCCCTCTGCCCCAACTGCCCACTCCCCACACGCACCCCTCCCATACCAACCTTCATTCTCACCGGAGCACGAGCAACGCCTCCACAACGAACGAAGGAAGCCACGGCAGAACCAGTATTGAAACACCCACACACCGTCAATTCAGGCTTGGCTTCGCGAATCGAAGCCGAATTTCGAAATGTACAAAGGAATGGGAGCAAGCCAGATCGCGTTTGAAGAGGAGGAGCGAAGGAGCTGGCTCGAGCTTCTCATGAACCGCAATAAGGGGAACGCATTGAAACAGAAACGAAATGGATTCGATCCGGTCCTGGCACGAGCAGGCTCGGTGCAAGATTTGCGGAGAGCGGCCACCAAACTAGGACGAAATGAGAGCGTACTGGAAAATGCGCGACATCGCAAGTGGAAGGACGATTCAGACACCGAGACTTTTCTCGCCGCAACGGGACCCAACCTTCACGGCAAACCTTCAGCCTTCCTTCACATAGACGAAGACGATGACCAGTCCAACAGTACGGCCTCCACCACCAGCTGCCTACCTAGTCGGCCTTTCTGATCTTTCTTCTCTTCGCGTTGCAGTGTATTTCCATCTGTTTCTTCTTGAGTACTTCTGGCAGTTGAGCGCATTCGACCACGGCCGTTTCCGCACCATCCTCCTGCACCTCATGACCACCGGCGTGCGTCTCTCTTCTTCTGCCTATTTTTCCTTTCTTTTCCTTCTTCGTTCTTTATTTTCTTGCCACATCATCGGCCTTTTTTCTGTCGTCACATTCGGCCGTTTCTTCGAAGAACGACGTTCCGTCGTGTGCGGCGGGCAGAAGTGTCCGCTTTCGCTCCGTCGTTCGTGTTGCGCGCCCAGTTATCTGGTTCTGTGGCTCTGTGTGGCGGCAGCGGGAGCTATCACCCTCTTTCATCGCACCATTATAGCGCGAGAGCACACCACATACATCACTAATTTACGCCGCGTCTGCCACACGCGACGCTCATGATGCAACGTACTACACGCAAACAGATCTTCGACATGTCGTATGAGCATTTCCAGGCTCTGCTGCTGGACAAGAACGCGACCTCGGCTGCCGCCAAGGCTATGCCGCCCGGCCTTCATTCGCTGCTGCGCAATATCCTCAAGGAGTACAAGACCAACGGCGCCGAGCGGCTTACGTACCTTCTTGGCCACAACCCCACTGTAGCCAAGCCCGCGTCGACGGCAGCAGGAAGTGGCGGACCTTTTCGCGTCCCACGCTCTTCCAAGGCAGCGGCGGCGACTGCAGCGGCTATCGGCGTCATCGACCCTTCTTCGTTCATGCGTGACACTAAGGGGAGTCACAACGACCAGGTCGATCACAAACTGTCGCCGCAACGCTCGCGTTTCGCGCTGCGGGCGTCGTCGCGTGCGGCGCTGCCTCGCCTTCCGCGTCACTTCTCGTCGCCGTGTCTGCCCATGCAGATACTGTGCCCCAACCCGTCGTCGTCGGCCCTGCCACCGCTGGCGCTCCCCTACGCCTCGCCCTACCTCCCCTTCACGACCTCCCGCTATGTGGAAGAGTTTGTTGAGGACAGCGCTCTGGGCAGCGGCGGCTTCGGCACCGTGGTCAAGGTATGCGCACGCTCCTCGCAGTCGCACACTGCTACGTTCGCTCGCGCGCTCACTCGTGGCACGACGTGCAGGCCCACCGGATACTTGATGGCCGAGTGTACGCCATCAAGAAGATACACTTTCGAGTTTCGCAGCGGTACGTGTCTTCTCTCGGCAAGCACTTGGTTTCATTTGTTTATAAGAAATCAATTAATCAAGTCGCCCACAGGTCGACGCGCAAGCTCGAAAAAGTGGTGAGGGAAGTGCAAGCGCTGGCCTCTCTCGACCATGTAAATGTTTGTAGATATTATAATGCCGTACGTTGTTTCCCTAACTGCTACTCTCTGGCCGTGCCCGTCGGGCTTTCCGCCGCCCAATTCTTACCAATCCTGTCCCTCGGCGCTTTCCGCAGTGGATAGAGCCTATTCAGGCGCACGATTTGGAGGAAATGCTGCGCAAGGCCGAGAACTCGGCGTACGAGGCCAGCGAGGAGTCGACCGTCAGGTACGCTTGTTCGCTGTAACTCAAGGTGGAGCCACGTGTCGTTTCGATCATCAGTTGTTGATCCCTGCGTTGGCTTGGATGTGTGGCGATGCACACAGCGTCGACATGAGGAATCCGCTGGACGCGACGGAACTGCTGTCGACGTCGGAGAGCGTGTCGTCTCCGCTGGTGGAGATGGATCGACGAAAGGGCCGCATCTCCGGCATCGTCGAGTGGAAGGAGAGCGCCTTTGGCAATGGCGACGAAGAAGATGACGATTGCGATTACTTCGACCGCGGCACGCCGTCATCGACTGACGGTGACGCGCGCGGCCAGAGCGATGACGACAACGACGAGAGCGATGAGGACGACGACATTTTTGAACGGCCGATGCGCAAGGACAAAAATGCAGAAGGCGAAGACATCGAGGCCGCCGAGCTTGAAGAGGCCAGCATCGAGGATGAAGAGGACGACGAAGCCTACGACGCGAATCAAACCGCGGGCTTCTTCCCCGACGATGTCAACGACTTCTTCACGAACGACTATGCGACGAGGGCCGATGGTGACGACGACGATGACAACGACAGCATCGGTGGCCAGGAGAGCGCGAATGACGTAACGGTGGTGAAGAAGGCGGCAGCAGCCAAGCGTTCTGGCAACAAGGCGAAGCGATCGCCGGTGAACAGAAAACGAGGCCACGAGAAAGCGAAAGCGAAGGTGGGCGATCGGGGGCTGAAGGCCGGCGCGCTGCTTCCGCGGTTGAGCCGTTCGCCCGAGGGTCAGCTGGTGCCCTGGCGGCCCAAGGACGCCAGCGACGACGACGAGGATGACGACGACAACGATAAGGACCGCAACGATGAAGAGGCCAAGCTGGTGAGTGGCAGCGCGCCGCTCACCCATACCCTCTACATCCAGATGCAGTGCTACGACGACGTCACCCTCCAGCACTGGCTCGTACGCTCCTACGCTCCGCTGTCTGAACGCCTCCTTCAATGTGCCTTGCTCACGTGCCCCTCAATCCCCCCCCCCCCCTGCGACTGCGTCGACAGGCCAGGGAGGGTCGCACGGTGGTGCGAGAGGAGAATCTGCACATATTCAAGCAAATGGTGGAGGCCCTGCAGCACGTCCACTCCAAGCACATCATTCACAGAGACCTCAAGGTAGCCCCCCCCTCTCCCTCTCACGTTTTATTGTCGCCTCGATGTTGGGCGCAGTTTGGGAGCTGATCACCGTGCGGGCCTCTTGGGCTGGTTGATTGATATCGCGCAGCCTGCGAACGTGTTCCTGTGCGATGGCGTGGTGAAGCTGGGCGATTTCGGGCTCGCGAAGCGCAAGGTGTTTGCGGGCGACGCCGACGCCGACGCAGTCGCCAGCGCCAGAAATTCGTACGAGGGCGACAAGTCCGGCAGAAGCATGGTGGCCCATGCCAAGGGCCACGCGGCGCTTACAGAGGAGCACACGGCCGGATGCGGGACGCTCAGGTATCGTTGCGGCAGCAGCTACACCCGCCCCAGCATGTGCATCCTCCGCGCTTCCTTTTGCTGACTCGTGCGGCGCCTTGGCTTTGCCTGTGGCCACAGCTATTCGGCGCCCGAACAGCGGACGGCGGGCGGCAAGTACTCCGAGAAAGTGGTGCTTGTCCCCCCCCCCCAAAATCCCCCACAGAGCCACGCGCTCGTGTGATGTCATCGCAAACACTGCCTCACGGCCGGGCGTGGCGGTGTTGGATATTCAGGATATCTACGCGCTGGGCATCATACTGCTCGAGCTCTACCACCCGTTCGGTACGGCCACGGAGAGGATGTTGGTGCTCTCGGACCTGCGCGAGAAGTTGGTCTTGCCGCCCCACATCCCCCTCATGTTCCCCGAGGAGGTGCCCACCCGCCTCACCCGCACCTCCCCACCCCCAATGCACGCAAGCATGGGATGGCCTTGTCTCACCTGTCGGTCCCTGGCCTCATCACAGGCAAGCGTGATCATGCGGATGCTGTCTCCACGACCCGAGCTGCGGCCGTCTGCAGCCGATTTGCTCGCCCTCCCACTCCTCTCTCAGCACAGACACGAAGAGGTGACCTTTTGCCCTCCTCCTCCATTCTCCTCTCTGCTCCTCTTCTGGTGGTGGAGAGCGTTGCTGATGATGCTGGGTGGTGTAGTCGTTGGAGCGTTTGAACGAAGAGTTGGAGAGCAAGAACAGGCTCATCGAGAAGCAACGCAGCGAACTGGCCGAACGCGAGAGCAAGATCCGCGAACTTGAGCGCCAGCTTGCTCGCCTGGCCGTCACCACTGCCTCGGCTGCAGATGCTGACACCTCTGCCGTGTCCTCTTGACTACCTCTTTCCCACACGCAAAGAACATAAAAAAGGGAAAGCATACACCATGGAGTATCAAATTCTTTTGGAAAATGTATGAAGTGATCAGAGGGACATTATACCTACATCGGTAAGTAGCAGCCACCACCTGCAGCTTTGGAGCATTGGGGTAGAACTGCTTTGTGCTCATGTTGATGTGGGTCCTCACCAAAATGATACACCACCAGTGGCACAGGCAGCAGCCCTTGGTGTTCTGTGCCACTGCCCCCACCACTGCCCACAACTACCACCACCGTCCCCCCACTGCTACCCCCTCCCCCATTGCTGCCTGCCATGGCCCACCATGCCCTACCTTTTCCCAATTCTGACAAGCAAGCTTCCAGAAGCCACCATAGAGTCGAGCCAATAAACAAACTGGAAGATAAGAAAGGTTATGGCCACACTCTTCTACAACCAACAGTAATCATGGCATCTGGATGCCTGGGATTTCATAAGTGTGCAGGAGAAGCTAGGCAGCAACTCTGAAACTGTTCTACTTGCCTACCTTTGCAACTGTGATGGGTGCCTTGGTGTACATGAACATTGTTGCACATCAAGTTTGTTTACACATGAACGTTGTTGCATTGTTGCACTGTCGCCTCATTAAACTTGTGAGCTGGTGGGAGGACGGCCACCACGCCTCGCTCCTCGTTGCGCCGAGGGCTGGGGCTTTCGCTGAGGTGCGAGCTGTGACAGGGTGGTGGAGGCCTTATGCTGTACGGCCGGCTGAGACTGCGGGCAGCTGCTCGATGGGGGAGGGCCTCGGCTGATCCCAGCCAGTTGGCCGAGAAGCCTGCGGTTCTCGGCTTCGAGAGCCACGATACGCTGCTCGAAGACGGCCTGGGTTCGTCTGCTCTCGGCTTCTACCACGGCCAACCGCTCGGCCATGTTGGCGTTGAGCTGGGTGAGCGTCCTCACGCTCTGGATGAGCTCTTCAATACGTGGGTCGACCGGGCTGAGCCGGGCCTCCGCGGCTTCGTCATCGGCCAGCACGAGTGCCCAATAGGGCTCGTATTCCTCCTCGACTTCGATCGCCTCGAGCTCGTTGTAGATGAGCAGAGTGACATAGGCGTCAGTGGCAGCGTAGGAGAGCTGTTCTGGGGTCAGCTGACGGCTTGCCCAGTTGCTGCGCGCTTTGCCTTTGGCCAGGCTCTGCCCCAAGAGTTCCTGCGCCAGCGACTGCAGGCCCAAGCGAGTGTACCCGAGGTCGCCGGCCATCTTGGAGACATCCACGAGCCCTCGTGGCACGAGGGAGTACTGGGTGCGAAGCTTCTTGAGGTCGTTGTGGACGTTCAGTCCCACCTGCGCACGTATCGAGGTAAGGGCCTACAGCGCTGGAGGAAGGAGAACGCTACCTTCAAGAAGAAGCGGTCGAGAAGCAGCTCTTCGAGCGCTTTGGGCATACTGCGCAGCTGCAACATGTAGAAAATGAGGCAGACCTGCTCGCTGGCCACCTGAATAAGTGCCACCGGATTGACTTGTCCGGGGGCGTACTCGGGCCGCCACTCCATATCGAACCCCACATAAGCGTATGGCTGACCCTCAACTGCGTCATGCCAGAGGGCATCCTTGCGTAATAACTCTATCGCAGCAGCCACCTGCGAATGGTGTGTAATCTCGATGAGGCGCCCCTCAAATCGAAGAAGGTTTGGCGATCTCGACATTTGTGGCTCGCTTCCTCTTTCGATTGTTGGCCTCGAAGAAACATTTCCTGAATCTTTTCCCCTCTTCCACGGAAGCCAGCGTGCGGAGGCCAGAGAAATGACGGCTCTCCCTGGAACACCGACCAGAAGTGTTTCTTGCGCTCAGCTCCTATACACACAACACCCTCACTCGCAACCACCGGCCTTTGATAGTCTCCGACGAGGTCAGAGCCTGTTTGCGCCACACCCATTAGCATCACACCATTATGGTGCGAACAACGTGTTTGCTGTAATGTGCATGAATTGAGTGTTTATGTTGTGTGTATGTTGTGTGTGTTGATGCTGTGCCTCGCCGGCTGGTGTCATTTCATCCCTATGGTCGTTATTCGACCTAGAAGAACCCTCGATGTCATCGGGTTTAAAGAACCTTCAAGGAATCGAACTCCATGGCAATGACTTCAACGGGAGCCACTTGCTCGCGCGGGGTGGCGTGGGCCAGGGCCACTAGACGCGCCGCATTCTCGTTCTCAAGAGAAGAGTCGCCGCCAGTATTGGCTCTCAGGTCCTCCCACTCTTGCGCGGAAAGCCACCTGGCGCCGTTGTCGTAGTTTTCCCAATTGAAATCCTTGGATTTCTCATCAACCGAAGCTAAATACACCACCTGCCATCAACAGAATAAGATGTCACATAAACGTCAGCGAGCGCTCCGGGCATCCCCATCTCCCTCCGGGAGGTGGGCCGATACCTTGAAGAACCCAGTAGGGTTAGGGTTGCTGGGCGAGTTGGGAGCAAAGTAGAAGACCTTGAGTACACCGGCCAGCTGCAACCCAACGCCTCCTGTCGTCCCCAGTCAGTATGTCTACGGTCAGCTGGGGGTTTCTCCTGTAGAGAGGGAGAGGTCGACTTACGTATGAGTGCTTCCGCCGCCAGTTTGAATTGGCGTGGGCGGGCCAGAACAGCAGAAGGGATATTCCACTTGCCACCGTTGCCCTTAACCGCAAGATACCTTCCTGCAGGTTGAGGGAAACAAATCATAAGGAAGAGCTGCGTTAGTGAAACACAGTGCTAGTTGTGTAAGCCACCTTCATGAGAACCAACACCGGTGTACCCTGCCCATCGGTAACCACGGCCTCAACAGCGGTCACGAGATGCACTTGCGCCTTGTAGTGGTTCACCGTATCGCTGTCCTACGAGGGTGATAAAGGAGCGTGGTAAGGGCACGAACACAAACTGGCGATCTCGATCGAGTTCAGCGAATCGAAGGGAGCCTGCTAGGGTAGCCACAAACCTCTGACTCGAGCAGAGAGGTGGGGAAGAGCCTCGTTCCTGATTGCGCCCACTTGAAGATTGACTTGACCTCTGTGCGGCAACCAGCAGTCGCACATGCATCATCAGCGGGCGGCGCTCTCACGAACCAGTGGTAGCCAGCAGTGAGGGTACCCTTTGAGCGCAGGTGCCGTCCTGTCAGCTCGTCTACAGTGAGCCTGAGGATCGAGCGTTGTGCGTGTGCGTGTGTGTGGCGTCATCAGAGCTCATCCAGAACGTTCAGAACAACGGACGTTAGGTACCATTTAGCCTCGAGCACCTCGTGGTCGGGCACGCTTTTGAGAGGCGTGTCGTCAGCAGGCGCCGCCCCGTAGATCACGCGCAAGCGCGCCCCTCTTTGGAGGAACCGGGAGTGAAGGGGACTCGTTAGAAGAAGGCGCTGCCCTTACGGCGATTGAACAAAGATACGTCGTACTTCATGCCTGGTGAGTGCTCAATCCGCATGATGCCCGTCAGGGTCACGGGAACACCTGCGCCAACAAGAGGTAAGACACCAACAGCATGCAAAGAAACTGACAACGACAAGGGTCGGTACCAGCCTCTTCAAGAGCCTCCCGAATAGCTCCGGTCGCGAAGCCCTCACCAGCATCCACTCTGCCCCGGCGTGAGCGTGTTACCAACAAATAGGCCCCATCACAACGTCACAAGAGGAGGGTGCACCGGCCAGCGGGAAGATACCACCCGTCGCGTTCATGGGTAGACGCGAACTTGCCCTCCGCATTGCGCAAGACCACGAGAGAAATGAGGGTGGACACGAAGGCAGGCTCCGACGGCAGCGCCTCGTGGCCGGTGCTCTCCATCAACTTTTTTACATGAAGATCTTCCCCTGGAGATCTCTGTCCTCAAATAGGTTAAGGTTTTCTGAGAACTATTTTGCGTGCCTGCCGGTTTCACTTGTGCGGCCAAGATGAAGAGGAAAATCGCGCAGCTTGCCGGAGACGCCAAGGCCTCACCCTCGGTGGAGGCGAAGCAAGCAAGCCAACCTCCTTCCAGCACATTATCCAAATCCCAAAAGAAGCGACAGAGGAAGAAGCAGCGTAATCAGGAGAGCCAAAATGCTGCTACGACCTCCGCGCCAGTGTCTGCCGCCCCAAAGCCTTCGCAAGAGCCCAAGCAGGTAGCAGTTCATCCCTCATCGCTTCCGAAGGTAATATTGCGCTCCCGATTTATATAAGATTGAGCAGAATGGAGCGAAGAAGGGACCGCAGAAAGGGTCCAACGCGGTGAGCGAGCCTTCGGCGCTCTTTGCATCACCGGAGAGCTGTCTGCAGTGGCTCTTGGGGTCGGGCGTGACAGTCCAACGCTTCTTCGCGGAGTACTGGGAGAAGAAGCCTCTGTTGGTGAAGAAGAAGGACAGGAAGTTGGGTGAGGGCAACCACTTGACTACCGGCCTCTTTTCCTTCGCCACCTTCGAGCGTTTGCTCTCGTCCAACCGTCCCTTGTTCTACACCAAGAACCTCAACGTCTGCCGCTACGAAGACGGCGAGAAGAAGATGCTCAACCCCGAAGGTGCTGCCCTCCCACAGCACACGCTAGGTGCAGCCAGTCGGCATGGTAACCCTCCACGGTTCATCAGGTCAGGCCTCTCTCAAGCAGGTGCGCAAGTTCTGGCGGGAGGGCAGCACTTTCCAGTTCTTCCAGCCGCAGCAGGTATGTGCACTTTAACAATCCAAGACGAGGGATTCCCAAGAGTGAGAAAGGGAAGAAAACCCTCGTGGATGGGTTGATACTGATGTGGTGGGCTATGCGCTAGCACTCCGAGGTGTTGCATCGCATGATCGCGGGCCTGGAGCAGTACTTTGGCGCACTGGTGGGCGCCAACATCTACATGACCCCGCCCAACGCGCAGGGTCTGGGTACGTGCTGCCCTCAGCCTGGCTGAGTCACGAATGGGCACTTACATATATCCGGTCGTCGCTCTCCCTCATGCACAGCTCCGCACTACGACGATGTGGAAGTGTTCATCCTTCAGCTCGAGGGCAAGAAGAAGTGGAAGCTCTACTCGCCCCCGCCTTCTGATGAGCTGCCTCGCGAGTACAGCCGGTAATCGGTTCTAGCTCCACGTGTTGTTGCTGCTTGTCTGAATCTAGCATTGGCCTTGGCGACGACCAGGGACCTCGACCAAGACGAGTGCGGCGAACCGCTCATGGAGCTCGAGCTCGAGGAGGGCGATCTGCTCTACTTTCCGCGCGGCACCATCCATCAGGTACAATTGGGCGAGTCGGCCGTGCCATTCTTTCACCCCTTCGCCAGCCGACTAAGATTGATCCAATGTGTACAGGCCTGCACCGGTCCGTCAGCCTCGACCCATGTCACCATCTCGACCTACCAACGCCACACATGGGGCGACTTCCTGGCCGTTGCTCTGCCGTTGGCCATCAAGGAGGTAAATTCGCTTCGCCCTCGATTGGACCAACTGCAGCTTGTGCGCGTTGTGTTGATGACTGTCGACAGGCGATCGAGGAGGACGTCGAGTTCCGCCGAGGCTTGCCCGTCGACTACCTCGCGTACATGGGCGCCGCCTACGCTCCGGACACCCAGGAGGCGCAGGAAACCCCCCAGAGTGCCAAAGGAAAGAAGGTAATCAAGCTCGCCTTGGCCATAAAGCCACTTCATCATGTCGACGACACTGATAATGATGGCGATCTCAATTTCTTATTTTCTGTGGGAATATGGCCGCTGGCGCAGCAGGCGTCGAAGGCGGGCAAGGGCCTCGCTGCTAAGCAGCAGCAATTCGAGTCGAAAGTAGTTTCGCTTCTTCACAGGTTTCGGCCCACCCCCTCCCCCCTCTCACACTGCGGTGTTGCGTGTGTCTAAGCTCGGGCGCATCACTTACACCTCTTCTGCAGGCTGAGCGGTCATCTCTTGCTCCACAAGGCGGCCGACATCACGTCGCTCGACTTTGTCAACCACAGGCTGCCACCGGCTTCCCTGACCTATCCAGCCGTCGAGGAGGCACAAACCCAGGTCTCCCTCCCCTCGCTCGATGGTTCGCGTCAGACATGCCTGACTCTGATTCGGGGACCCGGTCCCCGTGCATCCCGCTCGCCCAGGCCAAGAAGAAGGCCAGCAAGAAGAAGCACAAGGCCGACGCGGACGCCGAGGCCGAGGAGGCCCACATTCTGGGAGACGACTCCTCGATCAGGTGCGGCTCGGTCGCCGTCTCCGCGTGTTAATTCCCACCACCTAACCGCGCGCGTTTTTATTTATTTATTTATTGCTGCTAGATTGGCCGAGCCCAGCTTCGTTCGGCTGGTGGTGACCACTGCTGAAGACGAGGAGGGCGCCGATGCCGAACAAGGTCCGTTGCAGCTGTCATGCCCGTGCGCATCTCCCAGGGCTGCAACTGAAATGTGCGCACAGCGAGCATGCTGCTGGACGAAGATGAGATTAGCAGCGAGGAGGAGGACGACGCCGCCGAAGAGCGTGACGGCCAACCGCCTTCATCTGCGCATAAGGTTCGTCTCGGCCGTTCTCCGTGGGCGTCGATGCTCGGGTTGGCTGACCTCGCAACAACGTCATAACAAGCAGAAGGCAGTTGGTCGTGGCAAGCAGAAGGCGGACGAGGAGAGCGAGAATGAGAATGAGAATGATGAAGATGGAGGGGAGGACAATGGCGATGATGACGAAGGAAGCGTGCTCCTCTACCATTCGCTTCGCAATCCCGCCGACTTGCACATGAGCGGCCACCGAAACGAGCCCAGCCTCCTACGCTTCCCTCTCAACCACCTGCCGGCCCTCAAGCACCTCGTCGCGGTATGCCCCCATTGCGCCCTACCCACCCACACGTGGTTACCCCGCGCGGGCGCCTCACGAGTCTCCCTCGCTTTGTACAGAGCTATCCGAGCTATGTGCCGGTGGCCTCGCTGCCAAACCTCGATCCGATGCAGGCGATGCACCTCGCCATCGCCCTCGGCGTCGAGGGGCTCCTGCAGACGAGCAACCCCAAGTGAACGCGCCACCTCGAGTTCCGCAATAGACCTCCGGACGCCTTCTTTATTCACATGTCTCTCACACTCGCACACACCCAGACGACTCCTACTCTCTGATGACGGTCACGTTGGCCGGGCAGTTGTGCACGAGCCCGCTGCTGGTTGAGCCCAGGAGAGCCCTGCCAAACCACAAAGACGCAGTCAGTGCCACTCGTCCGCACCACGAACACAGGAGCGGGCGCACCTTTCCAGGGTGCCGAGACCGCGCGAGCCGCAGATGATGTTGGAGATGTCTCGCTGAGAGAGAGAGAGAGAGATGGGTAAGGGGTGAGGCTGTCCCTGCTCCGATCTTTGTGTTGTAGTATTGGGATGGCGGGTTTACCCTGTGGGCGGCGGCGCAGATGTTGTCGCTCAACTCGGACTGCGAGCGGTAGGGCACGGTCATCCACTCACATTTGCGCTGGGCAAGCAAGAGAGGGATTGAGAGAAAGAAGGAGAGAAGTAAACGTGGGGCTAAGATCCGCGGTGTGTCCCGACACACACCAGGGCGATTGTGTGCGCACCTCGTGCTGGCGACATAGGCGCGCGTAGCGGTGCATGATCTTCGCGCTCTGCATGAACTCGTACTCCTCAAAGGCTCTGTCGCGCTGCTTCTGCATCCACTTGGCTGCACAAGTTGACACACGCACAAGCGATCAGTTCTCGGTGTCTCAGACGAACCTCGACATTAGTTGGAGAAGCGAGCCAGCGGGGAGCACCATCGCCGTCGGGCATGCTCTCCACCCGGAACTCGGGCTTGCGCACTCCATGGACTAGCACCAGCGTGTGGTCTTTAGGGAGGGTCTCGCATGCCCACTCAAACGCGCTGCCCACGGCACGAGCACCATGGGAAGACGAAGCTCAAATGGGGCGACAAAGAAAGAGGAGAGTGAGAGGACAAGAAAGAGAGGGGGGTCTCTGTACCTTTCGCTCTGTTCAGTGCCATCGACTGCCACGACGTGCTCAGGTGCATTGCGTCTCTCGACCTTGGTTCGTTCCTTCTCCTCGCCCTCCACAGCTGTGATTACCAGGGGTACGCTCATGCTTTATCGTGTTTGAAGGGTGAACTTATCTTGTTGCAAGGTTGGGGGCAGTGCTCATAAAAAGTCGTGTACTTGCTCTCCCGCAGTACCCGTCTGGTAGTGGCCCATAATTCCGCCGAAATTGGTGAGCATATTTCTGTCGACTTGAAAAAGAAATTTATAAAAATGAAACAGAAAATTACAGCCGAGATGGAACCTGCAGGTGGCGTCGTGGGGCTGTCCGGCGGGGCACAAGACCAGGGGAGTGGCGCAGCCCACGTGCCCACATCTGCGACTACTGAAGAGATAGAATCGAAGAATCGCGAAGATGAAATTCCGCCAGACATGCCACCCACCCATTCGATTGCTGGCGCCGGGCTCAGGCAACGGGTCCCTTCCTCACGACGGCCACCTTCCTCTTCTACTTCTTCAACGGGTCGCCTCAGTACAAGGAAGAAGAAGGAACGAGCAGGCAGCGACCCAGACAAGAGAGACCTACGGGCCCGTGTGGGAGGAGCGCTGGCGGACAGCGTCAAATCGGTCGGGGCTCGCATGTTCCTTATGTTCATCGTGCTCGTGCTGGGTCTCGCTATCGCCGCCGCCTCCGCCTTCGTACGTTCGCCGCACTCCCATCGTGCTCACTCCCGGCCACACCACGACTCTGTCGTGCATGCGCGCGTGACTCTGGCAGCGGACTGACCCTGGCCGTGCCTGTGTATCGCTGCCGGATCGGCCAAGGCGTTTTGTTGGGCATTCTTCCCGGTGGCCACGACCCCGATCGCGGGCCCGCGCGCCATCGCCTCGCTCGAGACAATCACGCTCGGAGGTGTGGACGGCCATCACACACGGAGAGGAGCGATGTCGCTTGCCATGGCTGACTCGGTGTGATGTGCTATGGTCTTGTGCCGTCGTGGCGTGGGCTGTGCGAGCGTAGGAGTGGAGCAGAGCGTGCTCATACGGGCCGAAGACGCGTCCAACCCGATCGTCCTCCTCTTGCACGGAGGGCCGGGGCTCCCGCTGCTGCCCTTCCGTTCTGGCTTCGCTGCGCTGGTGCTGCCCCTCCTCCCCCTCTCCCACTGTCATCTCTGAGCTCAGTGCGACCCCGCCGCCTGGCTCACACACATCTGGCCAACGGTGGTGGCCGCCCCGCCGTCGACGCCCGCAGGAGAAAGACTTTGTCGTGGTCTACTGGGACCAGTACGGGAGCGGCAAGAGCTGCGAATGGTCCACCTTCCTAGTCTCGGCCCCGAGCGCGTCGAGCTCGCTTGCCTCGGTGAACGATCATCATCACCACCACCATCGCTCTGCCGACGCCGAGGACGAGGGCCACGACGACTCCTCGAGCCAGCGACTCCAGAGCTCCGTCAGAGACACGAAGCCATGCCGGCGCTGCAAGGCGCACAGGCAGGACCGCTTCGGCGATTTTGATGATGATGACGCGGGACCGCAGCGTCGCATCAATTTGGCGTCGGCGCTGGAAGACACCGAGGAGCTGGTGCGCTACCTGTGTCGCCGGTTCCACCAGCCCGCGGTGGCGCTGGTGGCCCACGACTCGGGCAGCGTGGTGGCCATGCAGCTCGCGCGTCACCACCCGGAGCTCGTGCGCTCGGTGTTCCTGGTCGCGCCGCTCATCGACTTTGACCGCCAGCACGCGGCCGCGCACCAGTGGGCCCTCGACAAGGCCACAAGAGAGCGCCACTACGCGCTCCTCTCGCAGCTCGAGTCCACCGTCCTCCCGCTGGCCAATGCCACGCAGCTGCTCAAGCTTCGCCGCGCGGTGGCCGACCTGGGCGGCGATCTGCGCAAGGGCGGGTTCGTCCTCAAGCTGCTACACCACATCTTCGTCGCGTCGGAGTACGGCATGGGAGACAAGCTGACGTTCGTGCCATGCGGCATCCAGTCGGCGGCCCACCAGTTCAGCGACCTGCGCCAGGTCAATCTCACCGAGCAGGTGCCGGCGGTGGCGGTCCCGGTGGCAATGGCCTGCGGCAAGTGGGACCGGCTTGCGCCGTGCGCCCTGGTCGAGGACTACCTCCATCGCCTGCGCACAACTCCAATAGCCTCAGAGGCGGGCGGCGACGGCGCCGAGCTGCAATCGCCCGAACAGGCCGACGGCGACGTCATCGTATTGGTCAAATCGGCGCACTGGCCCTTCATCGAGGAGGACGGTGACATCTTCATCCAACGCTTACGCGAACACTTGCTGCGCGCGCAGCATTGGCGATGAGCATGAACGGTCATGACACGAGTAAAAAGGGGTTTATTTATACCCCTCGATACAAGAAGGGCTCCGCTCGTGTAGCGTTGGTAGGAGGGGGAGGATGAAGGACCAAAAAGAAGTTGAAGTTGAAGTTGAGCTTGAGCACGTCCGGCGGATCCCTGCTGAAACCACGAGCCGCTTCGCTGATCCCCTGGAGGCTGGCGGCGCTCATCACTATTTTATGGTCGAGTTGCAGGTCCGTCAACCGGCTTGGTGCAGAAGCAGGCCAAAGGAGAGGGAAGACGTACTGTTATTACCGCCGATGCTGCCAAGAACTGTCTCTAGATCGTCCGTCGCGGTAGGTGTGGTCCCCGTACCAGGCGGGATGCCACCCGGCAAGCCTTGGGATGGGCCGGTTGCACCGCCGGATGAGCCTCCTCCGCCTGCGCTGGGCCCGGTGCCAGTGTTGCTTGGTGGTTGACCGCCATTCGGCCCGCCAGGAGGAACTCTGCCAGGGTTGTCGCCCGGACTACCGGGCCGAGAGCCGCCAGCGTTGCCTGGAGGCGTACCTGCTCCGCCATAAGAAGGAGGAAAGCCGGCGTTGTTGGCACCTCCGGTCTGGGAACCGCCAGAGTTGCCCGGAACGCCAGTGTTGGGACCGCTTGAAGCAGTATTACTGCCTGTAGGAGATGTCCCAGAATGCCCGGGGGCGTTGCCACTAGCTCCAGGGCCGCTGCTACCAGTGACGGGGGTATCGCCAGAGTGGCCAGGAGGAGAGCTGGCGTTGTCGGCAGGAATACCGGCTCCACCAGAGGCTGGACCACCGCCAGCGTTGTCGACACCGCCGGGGTGGCCAGGAGGGGTACCGGCGTTGTTGGAACTGCCAGAAGCAGGATCTCCACCGGTGGAAGAATCACCAGAGGAGCCAGTAGGGCCGCCGGCGTTTTTGGGACCACCAGAGTTGCCTGGCGGAGTGCCAGCATTGTTGGAGCTGACAGGATCTCCACCATTCGGAGCACCACCAGACTGGCCAGGAGGAGCCGCGCCGGGAGCCCCTGGGCCGCCGCTGCCCGAGACGGGCGTATCGCCAGAGTGACTAGGAGGAGAGCCAGAGTTGTTGTCCCCTCCAGACTGCGGACCGCTAGAGGTGCCGGCAGGTGTACCGGCTCCACCAGGAGAGGCAGGATCGCCGCCGGTCGGAGAATCACCAGAGTGGCCAGGAGGACCGCCGGCGTTGTTGGGACCACCAGAGTGGCCAGGAGGGGCGCCAGCATTGTTGGAGCTGCCAGAATCTACGCCAGTCGGCGTGCCGGCTCCATCAGAGGCAGGACCGCCGCCGGTCGGTGAACCACCAGACGGGCCAGGAGGTGTGGCGCCGGTAGCACCAGGGCCGCCGCTGCCCGAGACGGGCGTATTGCCGGAGTGGCCAGGAGGAGAGCCAGCGTTGCCACCACCGCCAGCGTTGCCTGGCGGCGTTCCGCCAGAAGCAGGAGTGTTTCCACCGGCGTTGTTGGAATCGCCGGACTGAGCAGGACCGCCAGAGGCACCCGTTGGACCGCTGCCACCAGGGCCACCAGAGTTGCCAGGACGATTGCCTGCGTTGGAAAAGCCGCCAGATGGGGGACCACCAGAGTTACCGCGAGGGCCCTGTGCCAGGGCCGAAGCCACGAGCAGGCAGGAGAAGAGGAGCAGGAAGGCGCTTGCAGTCACCTTCATGTTGTTGCTACGCAGCTTGCTGTTGTATACGGTGTTGGTTTGAACGAAACTCTAGGCCCGCGCTAAGTAGTTGCGGTGCTGGCTGCTGACTCACCAATTGGCACAGAGTGGCTGGAAAAGGAAATGGAAGCGACCGTACCCCGCAGTGTCCCCACTCTTATAAGAGCTCCAGGCCCCCTTGGCCTGAGGGGTTACCATCTTGTCCCGCAAGAGGTGATAGGCCGCGTCGACGTGGTAAATCGAATTATTGTCATTCTTATCTCTCTCTTTTCTACTTTTCGCAGCAGAACAAAAATGGAGGGTGAGGTGGACGCAGGCTTGGTGGCGACTCTAGTTGCCATGGGCTTTGAACAGGAGGCGGCGGCCAACGCTTTGCTCATCACCAACAACGCGTCTCTTGACGAGGCCCTCGACTACCTGCAGCGCTATTGTGTGCCTGGCGGCGATGTCCCGCCCGGCAGCGACGCCACAGGCAAGAAAGATACCATAGACATACAGGTACTACAACGTATCCCAAAAAGTATTTAATATTCCATTTTATAAAGAGCCTTAGTCTTTTGCTAATGTTGCATCGGTAGCTGCCCGAGAATCCTACGTCGTTGGCTGACTATGGCTATCACTACAACGACGAGGGCAAACTGAGGCATATTGAGACTGGCACTCCGTTCCAGTTCATCAACCAAAAGCACTACGAGGCGATGGGCGACATGATCGTGCGCCACATCCAAAACGCGATGCTGCAGGAGTACAAGCTCACCGAGCAGATCATTCCTCTCCATGAGGTGAGCCAACCTTGCTTCCCATCAAATATGTGCCGAGTAGTGGCAGTCCTCACTCCTTACATCCCATTCTCGCCGACCCATGGCTTGTCAGGTGCCCTATGAAATGCCACGCAGCAGCTTGTACATGTCGCCCGAGTGGGATACCGCCGAGGTGCTCCTGCTGCTCACGCACGGTACGTCCCACCGAGCTGTCGCCTAACGGCACACAGCTGCCAGGCATCTTGAGGTCTGACGCTCGCTCCCCCTCGGTCAAACAGGCTCTGGCAACGTGAGAGCGGGCCAGTGGGCGCGCAAGCCTTGCTTCAACGACTCACTCGAGGTCCATCCTCTTAGTGTGACCTTGCCTGACGTCCAAGTGGGCTGACCTTTACTGGATGCGCGCCCATATAGATCGGATCGGTGCTGCCCTACATCAAGAAGGCGCAGGACGAGGGATGGGCGGTGATCGTGCTCAATCCCAACCTCAATGAGGTGCGCTCACGCCAGTCTCTAATGAGACGCTAAACTCACATCGAGCATGGTGGCTGGCAGGGCACTATCAACGGTAAGCGAGTCCCGATAGCCCGTAACGAGAGTCCGGAGGCGCACTACCTGTACGTGTGGGACACCTTCGTGAGCAAGGCCCGAGCCAAGCACGTATTGATGGTGTCCCACTCGTACGGAGGAGTCAGCACAATCAACCTCATCGAAAAACGAGGTAACCCCCGCTATGGATCCTGCGTAGTCGCTCCCCACAACCGAGTGGCCATTATGCGGCGCGCGCTCATCAAACGGGCCCTTAGAGAAGCAGGTGCTGCAGCGGCTGCGGGCACTCGCTCTGACGGATTCGATCCACTTCTTCAAGCACCGTCGCATTACTAGGCAGGGCTTTGAGTGGCTTGCCACCAACTGCATAGACTGGGTCTCCTCAGGTGTGCCCAACCTCTCCTCCTCCGTCCTTCCGACATGCTAATACGTCATGATGAGCAGACCTACCGCTTGACTCGCCAGTGGACAACAACGCTGACTGCTACTGCGTGAGCGCGGGCACCAACAAGCACGAGCACACCAGCGGCTTGGCTATCGACTCTGTGTTCAACTTCTTCAAGGTGTTCTCCTCTCTTGGCTTCCCAGCCTGGCAGTCTCTCACGGTCATTTCTACTGTCCTAAGGCTCGGCTGGAAGTGGCAGCGTTCCTTTAGTAGTCCTTGCGGAAATGAGCCAGCGCCAAACAAGTGTTACGCCCTGTCCGTGGTGCTTCACCCAAAGGTCTATTGAAGAGCGCAATTTCCTTTGTTGTTACAACCCAAGGGGAGAGAGAGGACAATGTCGGTGTGGGCTTGTCTCTACACGCGGCAGAAAACAAAGGTTACCAAGACCTGGTGTGATGGTCTTCTCAAGGTGTCGGCCAACAACCAGGTTGAGCTACCTCCCCCCCTCATCTTTTTATTATTAATATGCGAAGGACGGCGCAGGTGGTGCTCTACGATGAAGACGGCACGGCGATGCTGGACAGCAAGTTGTTGGAAGACGACTGCATCATTGAGTGCGACACGGGCCTTGAAATGGCTGACCACCTGGTGCAGGTACGTATCTTGCTCGCGCGGCACGACACGGTCTATCCCAGTGCTCACCTCGCCCCACTTGTCCTCGAGGTGGGGGAGCTGAGGAGCAGGGACGCCCCCGCAGGGCCGTCGAGCGCAGCTGAAACCGAGTAGCCAACTCGTTTTCCTACGATGGATGGCGTTGGGGCAACAGGGGCCAGAGCAGAGCAGTATTTTGATTGATGTTTAGAGTAAGCAGTGGGCGAAGGTAACACGCGAAGGGAGAAAGGGAGAGGGGGAGAGGTGGCGAGCTTAGAGAGCGTCGATCTCAGCGATGATCTCGGTATCTACGGGCTTGGCCTCGGGCACGACGTCTTCCTCGTCCTCGCCTTCCTCCTCCTCGCCCTCGTCTTCCTCGTCACCGCCCTCGCCATCGGACTCCTCGTCGGCCTCCTCGAGCCACTTGCAGAAGGGCTCGGCGGCCTTGGCGAACTGGGTGGGCTTGTTGACGAGGCCGCCGTACCAGATGAGGATGTTCTCCTCGTCGAGGACCTCCTCGTCGTAGAGGAACTTGAGGATCGAGGGGGCGAGCTTCATCATGCCGGGCTTGACGGCGGCCGGCTGCTTGCTGGCGAACGAGTCCATGGCGACGATGAGCTCGCGCTGGCTGGCAGGGTTGGCGGTGATGAACTTCTGCAGGGCGCCCTTGGCGGTCTTGACGCGCTCGACGAGCTTCTTGAGGTCGCCGAGGACGTCGGAGAAGACGGCCTCGAAGAGGAGGGCGTTGCGAGCGGGCTCGTCGAGGAAGTTCTCCTTGACGAGGCGGATGACGTCGTTGACGACCTGCTCGGCCGAGGGCTTGGTGGCCAGCAGCTTGCGCAGCTGCTCGGCGGCGGGCTCCTCCTTGGCCTTCTCGGAGGCGACGAGGGCCTTGAGGCGGTCGGGCACGAGGGTCTCCATGCGCTCCTTGGCGGCCTCCTCGGAGGTGTCGATGGCCCAATCGTCGTCGGCCTTCTTCTTGATCTCCGAGGGCGAAGCGGCCTTGTCGCCATTCTTGGACGAAGATGGGGTAGAGGAAGACGTAGTGGCAGTCGAGGTATCAGCATCGCCCGATTTGGATGATGAGGCGGCAACGGCGGCGTTGACGATGGCGTCGGTGCCGGGTGGGGCCTTCTTGGCGTTGGTAGTCATGATGTTGCTCTTGAGTGGGGGGTTGTTGATGGCGAAGCGTCTGAATTTTTCGTTCATGTCCTTGACCGATGTGAGAAGACCCTTCCAGCCGCACGAACGGCAGGTCATGCGAACGTCCTTCTTGTTGCCCTGGCCGCTGTAGGTGAGCTCGGGGTAGCGGCACTTCTTGCAGAGCACGAACTCGCGAATGAATCGAACGAGATGGTCGCTCAATTCGGGAAGGGGGTACTCTCCCGAGATGCTGCCCCTCTCACGCTCGGGCTTCTTCTTGTCGTACTTGGCCTGGGCACCGATGACCTTGGCCAGGTAGTTGGGAATGTAGGACGGGGGCAAGTGGAGATCCTTCGACACGTCCTCGAGATTGGTGAGCGAGGTGCGGACCATCTTGCCGTTTCCGATGACCTGCACCTGCAGTTGTCTCATCTTGTAACGATAGAACGGATCGGTCTGCATGGCCGGGTCGATGGCGATAATGAGCGGGGCGCTCGTCATGTAGATTACGTACGGCTGCTGCGTCTTATCCATGGTGATCGTTGATTTTTTGTGTCGTGGCAAACATCATTCAATGATGATGAACGAAACAAAAAGGGCACAGCTGTTTCCCCCTTTTCTCCGACATTCCATTCGTTCCTCCTTTTTTCCAGGATATTATCTTCCTTTCTTTTTCTGGAATGTGGCACGCTCAGGTCACACTTGTGGTTTCATTGTGGGGAACTAAAAGCTGTCCAGTGACTCTGAATGGACTCATCTTCTGTAGCTTTAGGGGCCATTGGTGGCAGATGCCAGAAATTACAGTAACATCCACAACCACCAGCACATATCTGTGTTGTCTGGAAAACTGAGCCTGTCATCACTTTAGATATGTAAGGTTGTGGTGTACAAACAAAGCTGGGTAGACTGACAAAAAGCAGATGCGAGCAGCAGGACGAGCGGTTCCTGCTTTTTTCTTGGAGTGGCTGCCGGTAATTACACGCATAAAACAAATAAAAAAGCAAGGTTGTTGTTGGCGACAAATTCACAACACGAGCAAGATGGAAGGCGTCAAGGTGGACGAAGCTAAGCCGCAAGTTGCGAGGTCCGAGAAGCAGAACCAAAAGAAGCCAGCTGAAGGCAAGGCCCCTCGGAGCGGTGGAAAGAAAAAGGTTCGATTAATTTTTCAATTCCTTGTGCACCTCCACTCTGATCTCACTCTTCATCTCATTTTGTCCAGGCCGCGGGCGTCATTCCTAGCGAGCCCATTGCAGGCGTCCGTGATTTCCCTCCTGGTACCCTCGATTCTGTCTTCGTTTACGCTTACCGACTGAAATTCTGATTTTTTGCGATTTTCATTGCTTCAGAGGAAATGAGGAAGCGCACCTGGCTGTTCGACAAGTTCAGGGAGGTGGCTCGCGTTTTCTCTTTCCAGGAGTACGATGCTCCCGTCCTTGAGTACGAAGAGCTCTACACTAGGTCCGTCCGCCACGATCCTCAAACCTCCATAACCTGTCGCCCTCTCGGCTCAGCTGAGACTCGGGGGCTGATGCGGGGCCGTTCTTTTGTCAACCACAGGAAGGCTGGCGAAGAGATCACACAGCAGATGTACAACTTCGTCGACAAGGGAGACCAGAAGGTGTCTCTCCGTCCCGAGATGACTCCTTCCCTGGCCAGGCTCGTGATCCAGAAGGTTCGCCTCTCTCTCTCCCCTCAGCAACCTGCGCAGGTCTCAGAGCTCCCCTCACTCACCTCTCCGTCTCTCTTTACAGGGCAAGGCGCTGATGGTGCCCGTCAAATGGTTCAGTATTCCTCAGTGCTGGAGATTTGAAACCGTCACCAGGGGCAGAAGGAGAGAGCACTACCAGTGGAACATGGACATCATCGGCGTCAAGGAGGTAGTTCTACTCGGCCACCTTGCTGCGCCCTGCGCGTTCCTATCTAAGCGCGAGTGACTCCTCGTACAGGTGACTGCCGAGGCCGAGCTGCTGGCCGCGATCGTTGCCTTCTTCAAGTCAGTGGGCCTCACTGCCAAGGAAATTGGCATCAAAGTGTCCAGCAGGAAGGTGAGACTCGACTTCTCCTCAGAATGCTTCCCAATCCGCCACGTGTATCCTTCTCCTCTCCCTTTTAACCATGCCTTCACCTGGACAAACAGGTGATCGAGAAGATCATCACCGATCTCAACATCCCCAAGGAAGTCTTTGCCCAGACTTGCATTATCGTCGACAAGCTCGACAAGCTCGAGAGGGCCGACGTGGTGCAGCAACTCGGTACGCGTCCCAGCAGTGACCAACCTGGCCAACCTCTCGGCCTCACGCGTGTGTGCATTCGCAGGCGCTTTGGAGCCGCCCGTTCCCGAGGAGACGGCCGGCAGACTGATCGACACCCTCTCGGTGAAGAGCATCGAAGAGCTTGGTGCCCTCATCGGCGAGGAACACGAGGCCGTCAAGGAGCTCAGGAAGCTGTTCTGGCTCGCCCAGAGCTACGGCTACGCCGACTGGATCCAGTTCGACGCCTCGGTACAGCCCTGCTCCCCCTTCAACTGGCTCGTCCGTTTCCACCCACTCAAGGTGGGCTCGCCGCAGGTTGTCAGGGGACTGGCCTACTACACGGGCATCGTGTTCGAGGGATTCGACAGGACCGGCGGCATTCCCCGCGCCATTTGCGGAGGCGGCAGATACGACAGGCTCTTCTCGACCTACGGCGCCAGGGTACGCGGCCACACCATGCGCCTCGTCTGTCGTATCTGCCGCCTCACTGTGGCGCACACGAACGCAGGACATTCCTTCGTGCGGCTTTGGCTTTGGCGACTGCGTGATCATGGAGATCCTGGAGGACAAGAAGCTGCTCCCGAGCTTTGCCCCCAAGATCGATGACATCATCCTGGCCTTCAACGAGGAACTCAGGCCCGTGGCCAACGAGCTTGCGATGGCTCTTCGAATTCAGGTTCGGACCCTTTTCTCTCTCTCTCTCTCTCCACAGTCATTTACACGCGCTCGTATCCTCTGTTGTTCGCCCTTTCAGGGTCGCGCCGTCGAGATCGTCCTCGGCGAGGGCAAGAAGCTGAAGTGGGCTTACTCGTATGCCGACCGCCTGGGCGCAGACAGGTACTTGTGTACTGGTTTGTTTCCTCGCCGGAAAGGACTGGGATAGCTGACGCTCCGTCGTTATGGCGGTTTCTTGTTTAGGGTGATGCTCATTGCTCCCGATGAGTGGAAGGAGAAGAAGATTCGAGTCAAGGACATGAAGAAGCAGACTGACAAGGACGAGAACCAATACGATGTCCTTTACGATGACCTTGTCAAGCAGTAGGGACTTCGCGCGATTGTTCTCTTCGCTCCGCAGCAAACTGTTTCGCGAACGGGCAACGAAGCGACCCTGGTGGTTTTTTTTTTGCGTTTTTCAAAAACGCGAGCACCAATAGAGAGTAAAGCCACATTGTCGCCCCTGAGCCAGAGAAAGGCAAGCGGGATGATGGTACGCGGTTGGCTGGAACACCTGCCACCCCAGGCCATAAAACATGGTTGGGTTTGGGTCGTACAAACAAAATCATCAAACAACAGCGAGCAAGAAAGCAAGCAGCTGACAACATCAACCCTCCAACCGCAATGCAAATCATCAAGTTCGCCCTTCTCGCTCTCCTGGTGTGCTTCTTCGTCTCTTCTGCATTCGGTCAGCAGGGCGGCCCCCAAGCCAACTCGGGTTCTGCCGGTATGCTACTCCTTCTTTTGTTGTGTGCCCTCTTGTGATGCTTACGCGTATCCCCTCCTGCAGGCATTACCGCGAACCACTACCAAGGTATTGCCAATGCCGTGAACAACAAGGGCTGCGGGGGCGGCAACGGTGTCGACATTGACATCGAAAACCTCAGGATCAAGTTCGAATGGAACTTTGTCATCCTCATCAAGAAACACTAATCAGGACGACCGCACGACATGACGTGATCACCACATCTGCCAGCTCTTCTCATTGTGTCATTTTATCGGGAATGGAAAATGCAACGCGAGGCGCCCAGTGGGGTGTCCACGTTGCTTTTTATTAAAGAATTGCTCCGCCTTCATTTTTCTTCGCAAAGCGTCCAGCCCAAACACGTATTAAGCAAGATGGAGCAAGTTGTGACGGTGCCCGAGGGCAACGATGGGGAAGGCCGCTGCATAATGCTGGACACCCTCTCCAACGAGCTGTTGGTACATGTGTTTGGCTTCCTCCCGCTGGCGCCCGACCTTAGCCGGGTGTCTATGACATGCCGCGCCCTCCATGACCTCGCTCACGACGCCTCCCTCTGGCGGTGTCTGCGTTTCCCCCGCCTTGCGCACCTCATCGCCCCCCGCCCAGGTCCCCCTGCTCTGGAGATAAATGTGTGGGCAATGATAAAATTATAATTTTATTTTTATGGACAGAAAAACAAGAGGGCGGCAGATCACACCAAGTGTTTCCGGACCTGTTGTTGGCTTTGGTGGTAAAGCGTCATTGCAATGACGTGCGCGAGATCGACCTCTCGCAGGTCCCACTTGGCCCACGTACCTGCCGCACGACTAACCACGAGTTAGAAGAGCTCCTGCGCCAGGTCTTCGTGCAGTGCTCGCGGCTCGAGAGGCGTGTTAACCTTCCTTAGGTTGTGCGCCCTGCGAATGTGCGGCTGGCTGACCCTGTGACGCTGCAGGCTCTTCATCGGCCGATGGAGCAATGGGTTGTTTCCGACTCAGAGTGCGAGTCAAGAGCAGTTAGTGAGATCCTGGCCCTGTCTCGGTACAGCTGTCTTTATGATCGATACAAACACAATGCTTTCCCGCGTAACGTCTTTCCATGCCTCTTAGCCACGACGGCGCCCCAGCTTCGCGTTCTCGACATTTCAGGTATGTCTGACCTCTGGGGTGACTTCTTTGCCTGCCCAATACTGAATCGACTGGGCACCAGGCTGGCATCTGCCTTCTTTATCGAACCTGGTCGATTCGTTTCCCAACCTCGAGGCACTGTCTTTGGCCTGCGTGTCGTTACCGAACTCGTTGGCGAGCGGCTGTAACCCCCGGATGCAGGGTTCCAGTACGCCGTGTCCCTTCTTCACATGCCCACTGCGGACATTCGTCATGGACTCTTTTTCTTTAACCCAGGTGCCTGGCTTGCTCTCTCATTAGTCGACGTACAGCGTCTCAAGAACCTGAGGCACCTTGACATCTCGGGTCTGGGGTACGTGCTGCGCTTGCGTACTGGTAGGGCTGCCTCATTTTAACTGGGCCTCTCGCGTGCAGCGTGGTTGACGCCTCATTTTTGGTCGACAACCTGGACACGCTCCTCAATGTGCAACTGACGCAGGCCTCCCTTCCTGCACACGAAGCTAGCCAACATCACCCCAACGGTGCCGGCACACGTGCTATTCATACTCGACCTTGGGGTTACGTGATTAATCAACCTCTTTCTTTTTCGCAGGCAAATGCCGCATCATTCGATCGAACCCACTGGCCAACCTGGAGCTAGAGGACTTGTCAGTCATCTCGAGCCCGATCTGCTTCGATAGTGCGCATCGCCTTCTTCGCTCCCTCTTTCAGTTCACGCGCTCATGAACCAATGCCTCGCCGTACACAGAGAACGGCCTGACGCTGTTGCACAGAGCAGCGGAGAACCCTGACAGGGGGTTGTTGATGAGACAGCTGGTATGGCCCCGCGCCATTCCCTAAACGGGACCATTTCGCGTGTTTTTTCACCAGCGCTTGTCTATACAGGTGGAACAGCTCGGGGTGGACGTTGATGTAAGGTCCGCAGTGCGCCTGTCTTGTCCCGACTCGTTCTACGTCAGACTTCCATACACCGCCCAGGATTGGTTCGTCTTCTGTCCGGATTGGGCGTAGGGAGCGCATTAGGGCTGACTCGCTGGGTTTCATTCGGTGATCTGTCATCTCCCACCCAAGGGTGAGCGACGCGCTGGGCGGACTGAGGTTCCCTTCTCAGGTGGTCATCGACGCTAGCCAATCGACCCCGTCCTTCGCGTTCCTGCCTGCCGGTTCCACCCCGCTCCACGCGGCCTGCGTAGCGAGAAATCGTCAAGCCGTTGACTACCTGCTATCCAAGGGTGCTCGGGTGGACGCGCAGGATGGGTGCTGACTTGTGCTCTCTTCAGAACCCGTGTCCGCCTCCGCTTGGCTCAGTTAAGGTGTGACGTCTCGAAAACAGGGAAGGAGAGACGGCGCTGATGATGGCTTGCCACTTGGGCGACCAGGCGATGGTCTCGACTCTGCTTCTTGATTGGCGGGCCGACGTCAACTTGCCGAACAAGCACGTGAGTCACACCGTCGTATCTAAACTGGTCTTCGTTCACGCGTCGGGACTCACAACTCTTTTCTGACCAGGGTCTCACGGCGCTGCACTATGCTGTGCTGGGCCTTTCAGGTGCGCATCTCGACCAGCGCAACCTCTAACACCTCTCTGAGAGATGAATCATATACTAATATCTCGATTCTCACCATCTGATTCGTAGACGAGCTGATCGTGAATCTTCTCCTTGAAGCCGGCGCCGACGTCAATAGGCTGGATCACAATGGTATCGGGAGATGAAGCAAGCAATCTTGAACGTCCACGCTTCTTATCTCCACTCACGCCGCTCTCCTGCTCCAGGCTTCTCTGCGTTCCATTTGACGTTGATGAATAGGCGAGAAACCCTAGCCATGCACCTGCTTGCCCGGGGCGCCCGTGTGGTACGCATCGCAAGCACCGACCACTTTGGTGTATCCCCGCAACTGCGCTTATCACCTCTTCACGACCATCAACCTCCGCAGAGCATCGGCGTAGACCCACTCTTCTGTTTGGCTGGCTCTGCCGAGCTCACAGAATCGGTGAGCACCGACTTGTTTAGAAACCGAAACCCCATAAAGGTGAACGCTGGTACTTCAGCTTTGCCCTTCCCAATCGCCGTCCTTATGAGCCCCATCATTTATCATCCTAGCAGGACACTTGGTGGCGCCGCTTGTGGAAGCTGGCTGCTCGGTTAACGCGCCCAACGAAACAGGAGAGACACTGCTCCACATTGCCTGCAGGTACGCGACCTGAGAGAGAGAGAGAGAGAGTGTGTGTGTGTGTGTGTGTGTGTGTGTGTGTGTGTGTGTGTGTGTTCGGGCTCGCTCAGGTCTCTCCACGGCAGGGAGGGTGACGGGGGCCTGGTTGAGCATCTGCTGCGCCAGCCGGACATCAATGTGGACCAGCCCGACAACTCAGGATGGCACGCTCTCCAACATCTAACCACTCCCTTTCTCTGACTGATCGTAATGACACTCTCTGGCTAGGACTGCGTTGCACTGGCACTGTAACCAGTGTGCCAGCTCGCATCTGCCTACGACGAACGTCAGCCGGCAATCAAATCCCTTGTTCTCTGGACTCACGCCGAGCCGGGCTACGCCCATAGCTACGAGTGGACTTCCGGTGAGCAGTTTCCGATATCCTACGTTTCCGTTGGGCGCGCCGACAGCCATTCCTCCGGCGGCCGCCACTGCTTTCGGTTCGATGGCTCCCCAGGCGTCCCTGTTCCCTTCGCAGCAGGCGAGCCAACCTGCGCCTCCCCCGAGCCAGCCCCCTGCGGCTACCCTCACGCCCCTGTTCCATCAGTCGAGCGGTCAGATGAGCGCCGCAGCGGCTCCCTGTATGCCTCAATTCTCATCCCAACCGACGCCGAGAGCTTCCGCCGGGCTTCCTGCGAGCACCGGGACTCCTCTCTTTCCGGCTGGGCCCGCGCAGTTGAGTGGAGGTGGCGCACACACCGCTCTATTGAATCATGGGCAACAGATACTGGACCTTTTGCTTGGCCACCAGGCCAACGTCAACGCTCGAAACGCCGAGGTAGGTGCCTCCTGTCGCGATTCATGTGCTATACACGAGCGAGTGCGTTGATGCGTCTAACAGCATCTTTGCGGTGTAAAGGGTCAAACGCCGCTGCTGATTGCAGCCATCACCAGCTGCAAGAAGGACAGCACGTTCGGGTCTCTTTTCGGGTATTCGTGGACGACTCCGACAAACATCTCGTTGCTATGAACCCTAAATTTATTACCCCCCTCAAGGAGAGAGCAAAACCTCGCACCAGGCGCGGTCATGGCTCTCCTGTCCCGCTTGCTTCGCGCTGGCGCTGAGGCCAACGTCAAGGACACCAACGGTTGGACTCCCCTGCATGCCTTCTGCATCGCAGGCAACTTGGAAGCCGTCAATCTGCTCCTGCAGACGGGGCAGGTCGACGTCAATGCCCGCGACGCCAAGTGCGCACGCCCTGAAACCTGTTCGCGTTGCATGCACCCAAGTCCTCACCGGAGCCACCTGCCACCTCTCTTCCGCGTTCATGCAGGTCTGTCACCCCGTTGCTTGCTGCCGTTAGAAGCTTCTTGGGTACAATCAAAGTTGATGAACACAGCAGTCCTCCATTTCTAACGCGCATCTGCGATCAACCTGACGACTGCGTAGTCAAGAGCTGGGCAGGGCAAACCACAGAGACTGACCCCAGGTGGGCCATCTGCAAAGCGCTGCTCGACCACGGCGCCCAATTGGATGCGACGGTAAGTCCCGTTTCTTTGGGATCGTGAAAACAGCCATTTGGGGGGCTGAGGCATCGGCTGTTCTCCCTTTCCGCGACCTTAGGAAAGCTGTGGCCACACGGCGCTCCACCTGCTGGCGCTCTGGCCCCATGGATACGATATTGCGGTCGACCTTATCCAGCAGGCGCCCGAGCTCGCTCTCAAGCTGCGGTACCTCCAGGCTTGTAGCCTTTGTCTTCCTCTTTGTGGGGCTGCTCTCATGGTGGCGGGCCGGGGTAGGAACGGCAAGGGCGAGACCCTGCTGCACACTGCAGTCGAGGCGGGGAACGTAAGGTTGGTCCAGTACCTCCTCGAGCAAGGCGCCGACAAGCGTTTGCGTTCGAGTCGCGGTGAGACTGCTCTCCAGATAGCTCTGCGTCAGCGCCTGCTCCTCGGTGAGTCTGCCTCGCCCTGCGAACGATCAAGCAAGCGCAGCGCAATCTGTTTGTGACAAACAGTTTTGTTGGTTGCAGACCATCCGCTCGGAGCACATGACGAAGCCGTCGACGAAGGCTCGATCACTTCTGTGATGTGGCCTCCCTCCGCCATCTCGCTTGGAGTTTCGAGTCAGGTCCGTCATCGCCTCACTCTTTCAACAAGATGGCACACGTACGATGGGCTCATAAGCTTCTTCTCCCCGGGCGGCGCGAACAGGTAGTCGACCTGAGTTGCATGCTCAACCAACAGGGGTACCCCACCTGGTACGATCGTGGCGATGAGAAAAAGGGCAAGGGCAACCCTTCCCCTCTATCAGGAGGAGCAGCCCGGAGACTTCATTGGAATGAGGTGACCGGCCAGCTTTCCCAGCGCTCGGCACGTATTTCCCGCTGACTGGCCGCACCGAAATGCGCAACACCAATGGGAGCGTATTTTATTTACCTTTTTTTGGAATTGCAGAATGTGCCCAACGAGGTCATCATCTGGACTCTCCTGGAGTCGGGCCTCAGCGAGGAGGAGTGCACGGCCAGGGATCGCTTTGGCGTCTCCACCCTCCATCTGGCTGCTGCCCTAGGTCGGCTTCCTAAAGCCCTGCTCCCTGTTCCTGTGCTCATTCGCGCGCGATCGGTTCTCGTTATGCACGGTAGGAGCGTACACGCTGTGGAAGGGCAAGCCCGGTTGGTCCACCACGGCCCCCTTGCTCGGACCCGACGCCGTTCTCCGTAAACGTCTCGCTCTATCTGGTGGACCACATCACCATGCACTACAAGGTTAGCCCTCATCCACACGCGCGCGTATGGACAAGCGGTTGGGGGGCAAGGACCACATCACTGGCTGCCTCTCCTCATTTGCTTGATGACTAAACACTACCGCGTCGCAGAGCCAACTGGCCGTCGACGCGGTGGATGAGCGTGGCGACACGGCGCTGCACAAGCTGGTGGCCCTGGCGCGCTGCGTGCCTCCCCTGACTGACGAAAGTGCATCGCTGGAGAGACTTGACACTGTTGCGGCGGGAGGAGGCACGGCTCCTCCACTCCCAACCCTGTTCGACGCGACGCGCCCGCACATGCACGGCAGACTCACGGCACTGACGTTCATCACGCATAATGACAGGTATTCTGTCTAAGGGGGCCGAAGCCGCCTTGGGGGCGCTTGCCAACAGAGCTCACTCGGTGGCCAAGCAACTTATCCAGCGACACCGCGACAAGCGGCTGTCGACGCAGTTGAGACAGGAGGAAAAGCCAGTTGCCCTCAGCTGGGCCGACGTCGTCGCCGGTGTCCTGCTCGACGCGGGGGCGAGCCTCAGCGTTAGGAATCGGTACGAGGACTGCGACTCGGCTGCCTGCGCTTGCGATGCTCTCCTCATGCGCTGCTTCTCCAGGCGCGGAGAGACTGCACTCCACATGGCGTGCCGAATGGGATTGGCCTCCGTGGTCGAGCGTTGCCTGCGGGCCTCTGCTGGTTCGCCCACGGCTGCCCCATCAGTTCACCAGTGTGGTTGATGCACTGACGTCAGCGCCGCACCAGGAGCGCAGGCCGTCGAGGTTTTCAATGGCCACGGAGACGCGGCGCTCCACGCGCTGCTGCGCAACTGCAGACGACTCGCCATGGGGCTCGCTTCACCCCGAGCGGCCAACGCGCAACTGCGCCGCCTGGTCGAGTCGGCGCTGAGTGCGGGCGCGGACCCCACCAAAGTCGGCGGCTTCGGTCAGGTGAGATGCCTCTTTCCCTCTTTTGCTTGTCCACAGTTTCAAATCGGCTGATGATCGATTGGTCGATAGACGGCGCTGCACATCGCCTGCCAGGCGGATCTGGTGTCGATCGTCAAGCTGTTGGCCAAGTGTTCTGGTATCCTCCATCTCCTCCTCCCTCCAACCCAACTCTAGCAGGGTCTTCGCACGGGCTCACCTCGACATGCGGCGCAGGCGTGGACGTTAATGCGCGGGAGACCGGCACTGGCGTCACCCCGCTGATGCTGGCAGTCCGCAACAACCATCCTGAACTCGCCGTACGTCACGCCACTGTCTCCCTTCTCTCCTCCTCCTCTGTCGCCCTGGTTCAGCGTCTTTGCGAATGGTGGCTTCTTGACAGGCCCTCGTTCTGCTCCGGCATGGGGCTGAACCGAGCTTGCGCGACTCCTATGGACGGACTGCGGAGGAGTTGGCCGGAGAGCACGCCTGGGCAACGATCTGGCATCGTTTCACTTGTTCGGATGACACCTCCGACACCGAACAAGAAGAGTATCAGCTCCCTTGCGCTCATCGCTTCCACAACAGCCGCTCATAACTACACCCCGTAGGGAGACTGGGCCTTCACACGTCGCGTTGCAGTGGAACTTCGAGATGCGTTCACGCGCTTCGTTTGCCGCTGGCCTGTAACTCTCCCCCTCCCCACGCCTTGCGTACGCGCGCTCACAACGGACACTTGATGCAGGAGCGACGCGGTAGCGCCGAACGACCCACAAACCGGTTTGGAGAGAACGGTTGCGTGCGCTGCCGATTTCCTAACCACTTCCGTCACTCGGTACGTCGAGCGCCGCGTGAGCGATCACGTGCAGTGCTAACAGTCGCACATTATGACAACAGCGAGGTGAAAGCGATCGAGCGTCTGCAGAGGTCCAAATCCCATCAGGCGAGGGTGAGGGACGAGCCAAGGGGTTATCCCAGGGGAGCGTCAAACAGAGGGCATTGGGACTGAGGAACAAAGAGGCCAAAAAGGGATTTTTTGTTGAATCACAATAAAAATCCGCGCATTCCGGTTGGTCTTCGTCCGGAGCTACTGCGCCATTGGTGGTTCCATAGCCTTGGAAAGGCAAGTGGGACACTGGGTGGTCGTTGGGTGGAACACCAGCCACCACTACCAAAGAGGGACGATAAAGCTGTGCTCGTGTGTTTGTCCTTTTCATAATCAAAGTGAAAAAAGCAGAACCCCCCACTTCCAAACTACAAATGTTGAGGATCAAGTTCGCCGTCGTCGCCCTCCTGGTTTGCCTCTTAGTCGTGGCCGCCTTCGCGCACGAAGAGCGCGGCGAAAGCGAGAGCGCTCGCGAGCGAGGTGACCCTAAAGCGCAGGGAGGGAGTGTGCAGAGTACGTGCCTTCCATATTCATGGTATATGGCCGTTCCTTAATATGTGCTGTGCTCCTGGCGACAGCTCTAGGCAAGGAGCAGTTCAAGGACGTCGAGGAGGGGGTCGAGCGCCTCCTGCACTCCATTGCGGAGAAGCTGGAGAAGGAGGAAGATAAGAAGAGCTCCCAGCACGATTCCCGCAAAGGAGACGGCCTGAAGACTCTCGAACTCGACTTTGACTTGAACGTCTACGCGCTCATCAAGAAGAAATAAGCTGCCCTGTCGCCTCACCACACCACCAAGTTTGGGCGCCCCCGTCGCTGTCTTCTTTTCGCCCAACAAGAAATGTTCATTCCCTGAGTGCGCGGTCAAGGAGAGAGGGAGGTGGCAGGGAAGGCGGCCGGGCCGGAGGGAGGCGACGGGGCCTTGACTCGGTCAAGCACGGAGCTGGAGGCCAACTCGTCGTCAAAGTGGCTCGAGCTGTGGGTGCGGGCCGAGAGGCTCTGCAGCTTCTGCATCTTGCCCACAAGGCTCGTCATCCACTCCTGCTTCTCCTCGACACTCTCGAAACGCAGCGTCGTCACATCCTTCTTGTAGGCGATGTCGATCACGTGGTGTTGATCACCTGGCCCAAGCACAACCACCGGTCGACGTGAGTTGCTGTCGTGCGTGACATGCGAGAGAGGAGCGTGTACCCTTGTCGGGGAGGTCCAAGAGCGAAGCCTGGGCAAAGGGTATCATGGATACCACCTTCCACGTCGGGTCCTTTCGTCGTGAGGCTGCCGCGCAAGAATGGAGTTTTGGATGGGATCAGCGGGTCGGAAAAAGAGCGAAGAGGAAAGACTATAAAAGAGCGAAAGCGATGCTTTGTTGTTAGGACAGAAAGTGGAGTACGACGTACAGCCGGGCTTGTCCTTGTCCTCGGCGAGGATGAGCAGGTCGCTGAAGAGGAAGAACTGTCGGCGGACGCTCTCCGACCGATCCTACACCGCGCGAGCACCATTCATTGACGTCAATCTTTGGGGGGGCAAGGCCACGATTGCACGGACACGGGGAGGAGAGAGTGAGGGCGTACTTTGGACAGCTCCATCAGCTTACCCTCCTGCACGAGCCTTCGGCCAGGCACCATCAACTGTACACCGAATTTCTGCGCGTGCGTGCGGGGAGGGACCACTGTCAGCGTCTCCGGATGCCCGCTAGGAGGCGGGCCTGGGTCGCGCGCACCTCGGTGTTGGAGAGTCGACTGATGATCCTGGCGATGACCTCGCGATCCTCGTCGGCCTGCTTCTTTTCGTTGACCGATGTCACGACGGCTTCGATCTTGCCGAAGGCCTCCTGCAGGTGCGGGTAATCGGCGTGCGATTCGTCCGTGTTCTTGATCAACTCCTAATTGCGTGTTCAGTGAGTACGGTGGCGGTGGTGATGACATCGTCGGGAAAAGGGACTATGAGAAGGGTGTACCCGCATCAAGAGCGGATATTTACAGAGGCGCTGGACAGGCTTGATCAAATAGTCTCGCAGAGTGAGGCCGTTGAGCTCGGGGTTGACGGCCATTTTCTGAACAAGCAAGTGCGTAACGAGAAAACGTTTGAGAAAATGTTTTGCACGCGCGCCGAGTGTCGGTTGGCGCGGGGGGGCAGGGACGCACCTCCAGGAAGGCACGGAATCGAGGGTTGTTCTTGCTCGCGCTCATGACCGCCTCACGCGCGGCCGCTTGGTTGCTGCAGTATTGGGAGTACATTTTCAGGTAGTCGGCCTGGACGCACACACACACACACAGAGAGAGAGAGAGAGAGGGATGAATGGGCATAGGAGTTAAAACTACTAGGGGGCAGTGAGTGAGGAATAGAGTTAGGAGCTATACCAGCAAGACAAAGCACTGGCCCAGCTCGTCGCCGTTGGTCTCCTTGACTCTCTTGGAGATGTCATCGTACAGCTCCGAGTTGACGTGCAGAAGCATGCTCAGGTTCGAGAAGATCGTGCTCAGCTCCTCCTTGGTGAGGATGCCCTCTTCGTCCAACGGCGTCCTAGAGAGATCGGGATTGCTGTGCATAAGAATGCGAGCAATTCGCAGACAAAAGACGAGCAAACCGTGGCGAGGCTCAACGAACCGGAAGAGGGTGAGCATGATCTTGAGGTCCTGGACGTAGTCCCGTTCGGTGTTGACGATTTCGTTGATGACCCGGTTGCGCTGTCGCTGCTTCTCGGGGACGTCCTCGCCCACGGGGAGCACCTCGCGCTCGCGCTTCCGCCGCTCCTCGCGCTCGCGCTTGTCCTTCTCCTCCTCGACCTGCTTGGCCTTTTGGTTGAGGACCCACAGCGGGTTCACCTTCTTGGCCGCGGATGACGACTGCAGCAGCGATTCGGGCGTGGACGACACGCGCCGAGGCGACTTGTCGCTGTTGCTCCCCCGTCCACCCTCCCCAAAGACCGACGACAAGTTGATGGAAATGTTCTGATCCCAGTCGGCGAGAGTGTGAGGCAGTCGTCCCGCGGGGCCACACACACACACACACACACACACACACACACACACACACACCAACGCATGACGACGATGGGAGAGTGACTCACCTTGAGCGAGACGAATCGTTCGAGTGATGGCGTCTCCTTGGTGGGCGTGGACACGATGGAGTCGCGGCTGGCTGCCCTCGGATTGAGCGTCCTGCGGTTCCACACGGGCCGCCGTTAGGCTGTGTGTGCGTAAGCGCACGCGCGCGCATTTGGCGGAGTGAGCGGCGACGTGTGAAGCCGTGGCGACGTACTGGCGCTCGATCTGGTTGACCTGCTTCTTGAGCTCCACCATAGAGCCGGAGCGCGTGAGGTTCTTCCGCAGCTTCTCCGTGGTCCCCTTTGCCTCGACTTCGCGGCCGTTGCCGCTGTGCTCGTTGTTGCCGTCGTCTCGGTCGTCGTCCGCCACGTCTTCGCCGTTGACCCTGACCGAGAGCGAGTGCTGCTTGGGCCTGGAGGAGGCCACCAGCGGCAGAGACCTCTCGTCCCTCTTCTTGCGACGCGAGGAGTGGCCCTTCTTCTTGTCCTTGTCCTTGGGCTTCTTCGACGCCTTCGACGGGTCGTCGTCGTTTGTGGTGTTGTGAGCCTCGTCTCCCTCCACGGCGGCCGCAGACTCCTCGTCCTCGACGCCCGTCGCCCCATCAGCCGCTGGCGTCGCCGCGTTCTCTCTGCGCTTGAGCTTGCTCCCTGCGCGTGAGACCGAGAGATGGTGAGGAACCGTACGGTTGTCGGTCACGGTGTCCACGAACGAACGCGAAACGGGAGCGTGAAGAAGAGGGAGCCCAAAGAACAAAGAAAACGACAACACATAAAAAAGAAAGAAAGAAAGAACGAGGAGGCGCGAGGCGCAAGAAGAATTCGAAAAGAAAACAAGATAATGAATTGGAATAAATAAATTATAAGGTTTGCGTGAAAGAAAAGGCAATAAAAGGAAGGGAGGGACGGGCTCACCCCCAGGCCGACGGAAGGAACCCAGGAGGGAGGCGGCCGTCGCGCCGTCGGTCGCGCTTCGCTTGCGCTTGGTCTGTGCGCTGAGGCTTCGATCTTTGACCTGGGCCATGGTGAGCCGCCTGGCAGTCGTGGGCGAGGCTCCGGCGGATGCGGACAGCTGCCCGTCGGCCAGCTGCCCCTCATCCGCCTCATCGTCGATGTGAACTGCCTCATCTCCCGAAAAATCTTCCTCGGTGTCGACCTTAGCTTCATCATCGGTCGTTGAGTCATTGCCGCCCGGGGCGTTGCCCTGCACCTTTTCTTTGACGACGCGGGAGAGCCGTTCGATGCGCGAGCCACCCCTCTTCTTCTTTTTCTCCTTCTCCTTCTTCTCCTTCTTCTCCTTTTTGTCCTTCTTCTTGCCCGCTTGATGTTGATCTGTGACCGCCAGTTCCTCTTCGTCACCCCCAGGGAGCTTTATCTCCGACGACATCCTTCGCTTTCGTTATCTCTTCTACTTTGCCTCTTCGTTCTTTTAGCGGCTCTTTGCGCACCGTGCTTGTGCCTCTTGTTTACTCGCTAGGCTCTATTTCTCGTTTGTGTTGTTATCACTCACGCCGGCAGAGATGAATTGAAAACCAAACAACAACAACGCAACGGTCGTGTCCACGCGAGGTATTTTAGCTCCGAACCGACGACGGTTTCCTGGGCGATCTTTGCTCACCGGTTTGAAATTTCACACCTTTGAACCCTTGGGTGGGTTGTTGTTGGGCTTTTTCGTGCGTGCTCGGCGTGGTCGCAAGGCTGCCTCCTTGAACTGGACGAGGTCCTCTTGGCCGTCGACTGCCGCGAACTTGTGCCATCGCCACTTGTCCTTGGTCTTCTTTGGCTGCGACGGTGCTGCTGATCGGGATTGCCCCGGCTCTTTCTCCTCCGCCCTCGGCGGCGAGGTGGACGTGGTTACCGCGCTGACAAACGGCGAGGGCGAGGTGGAGATGCACGAAGACTCTGGCGTAGGTGAAGATGATGATGAAGATGAAGATGATGTCGACGTCGAGGTAAGTGGAGGCGAAGATGAAGAAGAAAGGGAAGAGGATGAAGACCGATTAAGGAGGATGGTGTGAGGTGTTGGTTGGGGAGGTCGCTGCTGTGGCGGTTGAGCCAGCGAATCGGGGAACCGAGGAGACACCGAGGCCCACGGCTGCGCAACGTTGGGCGATCGATAAGGGGAATTTGAGGCGGGCTGCAGGTCCATCGAAGAAGGCTGGCCCTTCTGGGCGGCTTGAAAAAGCGGAGCAAACCCGAGAGGCGCGGGCTGCCGGCGGGCATGAATGTGTCCACTGCTGTCCGCGAGCCCGTAGGGCGGCTGGGCCGTAGCAAAAGCATAGTCGTGGTGGGCCGTGGCAGGGTAGACGGGTCGGTAGGACGAATCGATCGGTGCCGGTATCGGCGTGGAAGGGAACGGGTGGCCGTGAGGTCGATCGAGATAGGAAGGCGTGGAATCGATGGAAGAGGCAGGCACGACCGATGCCGATGAAGAGGAAGTGGGGCCGATGGTCATCGACGCGGGGAAATCGACCAGGGAAGCAGCGACCACTGGGACCTCCTCTTGCCTCCTCCGCTTGTCCAGCGTTCGCGTCGGTTTGGCGTGTGCGGCTGAGTTGTCGGCGAGTCTGATCTCGCCCAGATGCTCGCCCACTGCCTGGGCGACGGGCGACAGGGGCTCGTTGACGGACGGCTTGCCGTCGAGCGACTGGGCGTAACCGGCGTACATGCCGCCGACCAGCGGGAACATGGCGGCCAGCGGCTGGGTCACCTCCAGCAGCTCCCTCAGATCGCACCACTGCCGCATCTCCGTGAACGTTTCTATTGATTGGAGGGATGAGGTTCAGCATGTGGTCTGGCAAGGTAAAACGTCGGCAGCCAAGTAATATGGCGAGGGAGCGCGTACCGACGGCGATGGCGATCATGGGCTGCATGCCACAGTACATGTACTGCATAAAGTGCGCGTTCCGCTTGGCGATCCGCAGGAAGCCGGTCGCGCAGTGCAGTGCAAGATCGGGCTGGTCCACGCATCGCGCGCAGTCGGCCTGCAGGGCCTTGACGCACATGAGGAACGAGACGCGCTGCATATAGGGCAGCCGCTTGTCCTCAACGCCGTGCTCGTCCTCGCTGGGGCACCCGTCCCCCTCATCCACCATCTTGTGACGCCCTCGGGCTCGTGAGGCGTCGCTCTCGTTTTCGATCTCGCGACTTTCGGTCCACAAATCGGCCTCGAGGGTGTTGAGAGCGCGCAGCAGAGGGAGGAGGTGGCGGCGCCCGATCTCGCCACGAGAGTTTGGCTGGGCGGCCGCCCGGGCCTTGTAGATCGACACGCCGGCCATCACGTTGAGCAACAGCATCCCGATCGAGTTTCCCCTGTAGATGAGTGTTAAAATTGAGGTCCAGAGGTCAGTGCACACCCACTAAGCCTGCAGGCCGAAGAGGGGTGAGCAACCTGTCGACAGCGCTGCTCGTGGGCAGGCCTGCAGACTCCAGGGACTCGACAGAAAGCTGTGGTCGATTGTACGGTAACCGCCGTGCATTCAAGTATTCTGTTGTATTTGAAAGAGTAGAAGCTAAGTGTCGTTGATAAGGTGAGAAGAATCGAGGGTTGAGCGTACCGCGTCGGAGGTGGATGAGCTCCTTCGCGGTGGTCGACGGTAAGAACGTTGCGCCATAGGTGCATCGCAGAAAAGTGTCACTGTGCCAACAAGAATACGAAAATCAATATTTGATTAATAATCAAGAATCGTATAATGAAAACGACGGACGGATGCGCACCTGTTGAGCATACCGATGCGGCGACATATGTTGGCCGCCAGCGACATGTAGTACCCACACTTACCAATGTCGCACTGCGCACGAGCAGAAAGATGAGTGGGGGATACTCGCCCTGGTTGCCTCCGCCAAGGGCTTACCTCATAGTAAAGCACGTGAAGCGACATTACGTAGAGCGCCTGCGCCACGGTGTAGTCGGAGCTATCAAACACCTCGCTGAGGGTCCAGCGGGCCCTCTCCGTCATTTGCTTCGCCATTTCCACATTCCCACTGTGTGTCGCGCCTGGTGCACAGGACGACCCAAGCGCGCACACGAACAATGCATACCGGTATGAGCGCCGGGTGTTGGGTCATAACTCAGTAATGAACAAAGACAAGAGACGGTGGTACCGATGAGAAGACACACGTAAACGTTGAGTGTGAGCGGGTAGTCTTCTCTGGTCTCATCACGCGAAGTCAGAGCGAAGCGGACCAGCTCTTCGGTCATCGCCGCCGGCGCCAATGGCGAAATGCTCCAAAAGAATCTGACAAGGCACGGGCCCGCCACATGCAGCGCAGCGGCGTGAGCGAGCGGTGACAGGGATCTCAGTGGGTTGTGTGGTCCTACTTGGCGTAGACATCGCGGTAGGTGAGCGCAAGGCACATGGTGTTGAAGTGGGATCCCTCAAGCCACGCCGCCGTTGTGCGCCGGCTGGTTGCGGCTTCTCGCTGTTGTTGGACCTCACGGTCATCGGTGTCGTCGACGTCGTTGAGGAACATCTCCCACTCCTCCTTTTCCCTCTGAATGGGGAGCGGGCTGCAGAGAGGCTCAGCCACCGAAGTAGTGTGCGTGGATGGGGCAAACTCCGCCTTGAGATCGCCGTAGGCGTGCGTGGTGTGGGTAGCAACGAAGGTCGATGCGCCATTGGACGCCGGCGGCGCCGCGTCGAACAGAGACACCTCCGGCACGAGAGCGTGCGCCTGCTGCGGCGTATAGCCCATGATTTGTGCATAGTGCCATGGCTGTTGCTCGTACAAGAGCGCACGTGCGCGCTCGCTGATCGCTGTCGCTGCGGGCTGTGGCGTGCCTCCGTGAGCGGGATGGCGCGACGTGGTCGGCAGGCTCCACTCTTCGCTGCTTCCATATCTGCTGCTGTCCCTCGAAGATAGCGTCGGGCTGCTGAGGCTGTTCCCGCTGCTGTAGACTCCGATGCAGCTGGTGTCGAAGAGGCTCACTTGACCGTCGACTAACGACGGGTTCACGATCATAGTCTCCGTCATCCCGCTGGCCGGAGCCCTCGAGGCTGTCCTCGTCGTGGCCGTAGTCGTGGTGTTGTATAGTTGAACCTCGCCCGACTCGTGCAGCTTCTTCTGCAGTTTCTCTTCTCGGCGTTGTTGCTCCCGTTTCTGGAGGTCGGCCTCGACCAACAGGAGGTCCTCGTCGGCCAGCCACCGCCGCAGCGTCTCCGTGCTGCCGCTGTCGCTTGAGCTCAGCGACGAATGAATAGACCCGCTGCTGCCATTAGGCGTCTGGATACCGCTGTGCTCGTACGCGCGATCCCACATCCCTGGTCTGGCAATCGATGCTTGGGCGGGCCACAAGATCAACTACCTAGACGCCATAAACCAAACAGGATTGTTATTAATATTATCTGATAAAATAAAAGGGATGGGGGAACCACCCACACGTGGGCAGCAACTGAAAAAGGAGAGGCCCCAAACCAATGTTCCACAACACACAGGGGCAGGCCTACCTGTGCATGAACAGAAAGAAAGAAAGAAAATTAAATGAGGAAAGAGAATGGAAAGCGAAAAGCGACAGCACCTTATAAACAGCGAAAGTGTTGATAGCGCGAAGGCACAAGGGCTGCCCTTGATCTTTAGTTCTCGTTGCCGCCGGAGGTGCGTTTTGCTGTGGCCTTCCGGTTCCGGACAACGATAAGTTGTCGACGTTCCGTGCTTCCGTAGCGAAGCGAAACCTGTGCGTGGCACGTGCAGCTAAGTTACGCGCAACCAACCCGCTGCTGGCTGTAACTGTCATCCTCCGTGCGTTGGAGCTCTGCCATCTGTCGCCTCCGCTGGTGCGTGATCGCTCTACGGACCAGCTTTGTTGAGCCAAGAAGCGCCCGAGAAATGAAAACAGAAAAACAATTGTCGACATTAAAATTAGCAGCAGCGAAAAGCTCAGGTGAGGTGAAAAGAGCGGTCAAACCCTGAGCCGCATAGAGAAGGGCCCAGAAGCAAGAAACAATTGTCTGTCGTTGGTACCGCTGAGGATGTGCCGTTGTGGAGGTATCCACCCAACCACGGTCAATGTTGTATTCATAAAAATAAATACTCTGCATTTGATTTCATTTTTATGTTATGGACCGAGGGGGATAGCTGTTTGCTCAACATTTATCGCGTGCAGGATATCTGGCTTACTGGCGGGAGGAGCAACCGGTGCCCACTCCCGTTCCTCTGCTCGCGGTGCACGTCGAAGCCACCCTGCTGGACCACTGCGTTCGTGTCGAGATACGACAGACCTTTGCCAACCAGGAGGAGACTCCCATTGAGGCCACGTACGTGCTTTGATTCCCCGTTCATTCCCTCTCTCCTTTCCCCATTTTAGCTCTCCTCAATTCTGCTCTCTGTGGTGGCGGTGACCGCAAACAGGTACCAGTTTCCGCTCGAAGAATCCAACACTGTGTGCGCGCTGCACGCCGAGATCGATGGGCGCAAGGTCACCGGTACGCAACCTGGCTTCAGACCAACGACGCAGGCTCCTCTGTGGGCTGACGGCCTGACTCACACCGCACGCGTGATCACCGGCCCAGGTGTGTGCAAGAGGAAGGAGGACGCGCTCAACGACTACGAGGATGCGATCGCCTCGGGATATGGCGCCTATGCGCTGGACCAAGGTAACCCACATGGCTCCCACCACGCTGCTCGCCCGTGGCGACGATCAGCAACACCTGACCCGTCCATTGGCTGCTCGTGCCTCCCGACCACTAATAGAGAGCAAGGACATGCTGAAGCTGACCGTCGGCAACCTCCCACCGAAGGCTGTGGTAAGTGGTTGGCCGACGTAGGTTGGGCGCTAAGCCACCTGATCGCTTTAAGTAACTTCCGGGCTGCAGGTTGTCGTGACCGTTGTGTATGTCACCGAGCTGAATTTCCACGAGGGCGCCGTACGTACAGTCATTCCTCCCCGACTCCTCGTCCATCCATACGTAGGGAACAGAGGCCCATCACCACTGTTTGCTATCCTCTCGACAGGCCGAATGGATCCTGCGCTCCAACACCAGGACCCAATCCCGCTTCTTCAAGAGGAAGGTGACCTACAACATTCCCGACATCTCCATTCACGCCAGCTTGGGTACGCTGTCGGCAAAGCTTCGATCCACTCTTCCTACTTACCGGACGCTCGTTCACTGATGCCCTGCCCTCTCGCTCGCGCTGTCGATTGAATTGCGCCCCACCAGACATGAGCACGAACATCGAGAGCGTGGCTTGCACGTCGCATGCGATTGAGTACACGCCGGGCGAGATTCCTGGGGAGGGCTCGGCCAAGCTCGTTCATGCGGACACCTCCGCTAAGAAGCAGCTCGACAGGGACTTTGTTCTGCTCGTCCGCCTTGCCGAATCCAGCGGGTACGCTCGGCTGTTGCTTCTGACTTTGGGATTCTCACCTTTTTCCTTTCTTTCACCAGCAATCTTGCTCGTTTGGAGGAGAACGACGATGGAAAGGCGTGTGCCATGATCGCGATGCAGCCCAAGCTCGAATGGCCCGAGAATGAACAGCTGAACAGTGAGATCGTTGTCATCGTCGATCGCTCGGCGAGCATGGCCGGGAAGCGCATCGCCCAGGTGCACCTCCCGCGCGAAAACAATTGCGGTGGTCCCATCTAACCATTCGACACGTGCGCACAGGTCAGAGACGCTCTGCAGCTCCTGATTCGGAGCCTCCCCGAAGGCGTGTTGTTCAACATTGTCGGGTTCGGCTCGACTGTCGACTTCCTCTTCAAGGACGGGCCTGTGGAATATAGCCCCGAGAGCTTCCAGCGCGGTACGCTGCTCTCGCGCGCACACACGCGAGACTCCATTTCGCGTCGATGACAATAGAACCTGCGCGCAGCGACGAAGTATGTGGCAGAAATGAAAGCCAATCTGGGCGGCACGGACGTACTGAAGGTGCTGGAAAAGGTCACCAAGGAGCAGCCCAAGGCCGGACAGCTTCGTCAGATCCTGTTCCTCACCGGTATGAGCCTATCTCCGCGAGTATTCAGTATCCAAGCCTTGACACTCTCGATCAGACGGTGAGGTGTTCAACACCTACGATTGCATCGGCTGTGTCCTCCAGCAGGCGCGCCATACGCGAGGTAATGAGCAAACTCCTCGCTGGTTACCTCATGTGTTACCTCGTGTCGTTGTTATGGCTGACCGGGGCGGGGTGGTGCCAGTGTTCACGTTCGGCATCGGCGCCGATGCAAGCGAGGAGCTAGTTCGCGGATTGGCCAACGCTGGCAACGGGCGTGCAGAGTTCGTCACCGCCGACCAGTCGCTCATGGAGGCCAAGAGTACGCACGCGCTCCTGCACGCAACTGCACACACCGCCCTTATGCTGGCTTACCTGCTGCCGTTGTGTGCTCGTTGCAGTCATGCGCCAGGTCGAACGGCTGCTGCAGCCGGCGCTCACTGATCTGCAGTTGGACTGGGGCTCGGCTGCCGTGGAACGGGTCACGCCCACGCAGCTGCGGCCTCTGTTTTCCGGAGAGCGCCTCACAGTCTACGCTTTCCTCGACGATGGCAAGGTGTGAAGCTGTCTGCTTCCCCGCTTCCTGCCAACCGCCAATGTAACCGTGAACAACGCCCCAAGCAGGATGGAGCACTGGGAGCCGAGGTCACACTGCGCGGCATGCTGGCCGGCCAGCCTTGGGAGACAAGTACGTGCGCCCACGTGGTGGCCTTGTTCGCGTCCTCGTATTGGTGCCACCGTTTTACTCATCTTGTCGATGGACTATAGAGGTCAAGCTGCCCAAGGCAGCGCGCAAGGGCTCGGCCTTGCACGCCCTGGCCGCGAAGCGTGTCATCAAGGAAATGGAAGCGTTCTATGTACATCTTCGTGATTCATCGCCACCGCTCCCACGTCGCCGCATGACTCATCTGACCATTGTCGCTTGGACTGCAGGGCACTGAGGAAGATATCGTAGCGCTATCGGAGACCTATAACGTGCTTTCCCGCTACACGACATTCATCGCGGTCGAGGTACCCCACTCGGCGCACACTCCAATGGCGATGCGATCATGGCCAACCCTGTCGGTGCCCTGTCCCTCCGCACAGGAACGAGATGAGGCGACAGAGGGCACGATGCAGTTGCGCAAGGTCGAGGCCTCATCCGTGGCGGAGCCCGGCGACGAGATTGGCGGTATCGATGGCGATGAGAGGGAGACGATGCCTGCCCCTGCTGTCCTACACCTAGTCAATCAACTGGAGCTGCTCGATAATGTCTCCACCAAGTCCGCAGCGTTCCTTGAGGTACCTTCGCTCTCAACCCTTCCCTGTTTAGCCCCATTGGCTAAGTGCCTCTCGCTTAAACAACGTTGATGACGTGTTCAGCATGCTCAGCTGAGCAAGAAGAAGGGAGGTCTGGCTCTATCGAGTCTGAGCCTCCCCTCGTGGGCCTCTTTCGCTTCGGCGTCGCAGCGGAGCTCGTCTTCCTCGGCCGTCCCGGCTCCGGCCGCAGATGCGCCATCCGCCGCTCCGCTGCGCGGCGACATACAGGCGAAGGAACGGGAGAGCGGCCCGTCGTCGTCTTCCCCCAAGGCCGAAGCTGACCTGAAGCGCGTGGCACGCGAGAAGCGCAAGGTGAAAGGGCAACTCATGAAGGCGCTCGAGGAGGAGGTCGTCGCGAAGAAGCTCGCGATGAGAAGCCGCCGTGACGATAAGATCGGCAAGCGTCGGCCGCTGTCTGACCACCAGGAGGCGGAGGACATCGCAGGCGGAGCAGCTTCCAAGAACGCCAAGCACGATGCCAAGGGCAAGTCGAAGCGGGACGAAAGCAGCGATGAGGACGAGGATGAGGAGAAAGATGATCTCCGCTCTCCGATGCTGGACAAGGTTGCCGAGGGCGATGGCCGCGTCGAACGGTCCCACGTGTCGCTGCCCGGACCGCCGCCGGCGGAGATGAAGACCTTGGTGATGGCGCAGAGGTACGACGGGAGCTGGGCCGCAGATAACCTGCTTCCGCTCCTCGCGCCCGCGCTGCCCGAAAAGGCGTTCAAGGACGCGCTCGCCCGCGCGCTGCCAGACGCGGCCGGCAAGAAGTCGAGCAAAAGCGTCGGCAAGTCCCCAAGGGTACAACACTACTCGCTTGTGCACCCGGTACTGCGCTCTTGTCTCTACCCCGCTGACACTTGCCCTGCAGAAGCCGAGTGTGGCGGTTGCGCCGTCGGATGTGTGGGCGACTGCGGTCGCGTTGGCCCTCCTGCGCGCCCGCTACGCCGCCCAGAAGCTCTTCTGGCAGCTCCTGGCGCAGAAGGTACACGCATCTCCGGAGGTTGGGTTTAACCGTGGTGCCGCTCTGAGACTCTCTCGCACCCACCAGGCCGAGAAGTGGCTGCAACGCGAAGCCAAGATGTACGGCGCCACCGCGGACGGACTGCTTGCCGAAGCTTCGCGTGTCGTGGCCGTCCAGCTGAAAGAAACGTGTAAGGAAATTTAAGAAAAAATGTAGGAGCAAACAAAATACTTCCAAGAAAAGCTTAACAGATTGCTTCGATCTTGCCCATCGAAATCGGCAGGTTGGCATTGTCAGGAGGGATCCGCTTCCATCTTCCACTTTGTCTTTCTCATCCTCGATTGAACGGAGCAAATATGTCGGTGTGGGCTTGTCTCTACACGCACCAGAAAACGAAGAAAGCCAAGACCTGGCAAGACGGCATTCTCAAGGTGTCCACAAACAACAAGGTAGACATTCATTTGCCCAATTTCCCCCTTTAATCTTGGAATTGGTAGATTAAATTAAATTAAATCAATGGAAATATAATAATATGTTGTTAACGAATAACATGATGTTATTGCCTGCAGGCTACGCTTTACGACGAGGATGGCAAAGCCGCGCTGGACAGCAAGTTCTTGGGGCGAGGCTTTGTCGTAGAGTGTGACACAGAAATGGAAATGGACCGCTACCTCGTGCAGGTACAACCTCCCCGCAAACAACAGACATAACGCGCAGCCACAGCGTTCACCCCTCTTGAGCACGACAGGTCGCGGAGATGAAGAGCGTAGACGCCCCGAGCGAAGAAGTCAGCAACGCGGGCCGACCTGCTCCAGCTCGCATGTCTATGCGATTCGTAGGCAGGCAAATGGTCGTCAAGCCGGGCACCTCCAACGTCGGTGTGGCGGTGGCGGCTGACCCTGATGGCAACCAACCCGCAGCGAAGGCTGTCTCTGTTCAGATCTCTTCGCGTCGTTCGCTGGCGCCTTCCCTACGCAAACGCAAGCAGATAGCGCCGGTGGTCACTCCGCCCGACACCATGGACAATGGAGAAGGTGAGGAAGGCGACGACAAGCAGGCGAACAACAAGATCAAGCGACATAGAGGGGCTACCAACCGAGCGCACGGGAAAGGCCGAGGTGGAGATCAGAACGGAGAGGAAGAAGGAGAGCAACAGCGACACAACCGTGCAGAGCAGCCGCGACAACGATCCGTTGGAGTCGTGCAGGAAGAGACGAATGATAACGAGCTACAGGAAGAGAGAGGCGATGGCATGGCCGAGGAGCCCACCTACGTGCCACCTGCCATCGGTGGATTCGGATCTCTCTTTACCGCCAAGCCAGTCTTCTCGTCCACCAGGGCCAACAGCGATGAAGGGGAGACCAGCACGCCGTCATTTGCTCCAAGCTCTCAGCCGACGGGCAAGCGCGACTGTATGTGCCATAAAGCCACTCCCTCTTCAGTTGCTCCTTTCTTTCCTCTCTCTAACGAAATAGTCAGTGGCTGCCATTATCGCCGCGCTTGCAGGAGGCGGCACCAACAGTGACGCTGGTCGAGCCACACACCAAGCAGTGAGCACCGAGGACTACCGTCCCATGAGAGCCCCACTCGGCACAACCTCGCCCAACAATGACCTTGTCCAGGCTCCGCCACAGAGTGCGTTTGCAAGCTTCTACAATACTGTGGAGGGCGATGAGCCCGAGTTTGCCTTTGACGACACAAGCGCAGATTTCTACGCTCTGTACGTGCTCCATTTCACTCATTTTGCAGCATCGGGTAATGACGTAGGACGCGCCTTCAAAAGGGCAATGAGTATAGATGAATCGGAACAGAAGCTGCAGCCCCAAGAGCCAGCGATCAAACCACAACCGAAGTCTACTGCTACTACTACAAACACGACTTCGCGCTCAGCACCGTCGGTGAGTTCGCTGCGCCCTAGCCCGCGCCTCGGGCCAGGTCGACTAAAGCGTGGGGGTGAGGAGGAAGAAGGCAAAGAAGAGGCTCAGGCGGCAACTGTTGTAGAAGAAACGACTCCGCAGGTACAACCAATCATATTAAACAATATCACACCACGCCCTCACCGATCACGCGGTCTGCTAGCAGCCCGTTGTAAGGCGTAGAGTGGGTCTGCGGCGATCTGCGCTGCAACGAGGTACGTCGGCGTCGGCGGAAACAAGCAGCCAGCGTACTGGCACGCTAGGTGCAGCGCCGAGTCAAGGAGGCCTCACCGAAAGTCCCTCGGGAGCGGCGACCACCGGCCAGCCAGCGAAAGGCTTCCGGTCGCCGATGCAGAAGTCCTACAATTCCCCATTCACCGCATGGTACGTGCCCCCGCTCTTTTCACACGCGTTGTTTTTTCTCAGAAGGACGAGTACTTGCAGGACGAGCAAGCATTACTGCTTCCCCGATGCCGACGTGTGCCATACTCTGAGCACGTCGGCCTCCGGGCCACCTTCGCCGCAAGTCAACATTCCAGACTTCTTCACCTCCCTCGCTGAGTACCAGTACGTTGCGGGCAGGGTCTCAGTGAGAGCAATTCGGCCATGCGCAGGCCTCCTGATTAAGATCAACTTTCTGATGCAGGGCCATCTTCACCGAGGCCATTACCGAGGAGCTCAATTTTCGCCTGTTGGACCTCGCCTCCAACTTTCACAAGGCCTGCGACAGTCTGCCATCCAACTCAGGTTCCGGTGCGGAGACATGCTATCGCCAACGTCCGCTGTAGCCCTTGAGGACGACTAACTCGACCTTGTGCGCGCCTTATCGCAACAGGCAAGGCTAACCAGTATGGGTGCCAGCACGGGCCTGCCACTTTCCTCGTCGTGCGGAAAGAGGGACCCAACAAAGGCACTCCAAAGATGAAGAGTTCGTGTTGTATGCGCAAGTTGCTCATCCGTGCTCACAACGTGACAGGACGAGGCTTCTACGGATGCTCCGGTAGGGGCGACAACAAGTGCTCGTACTTCAAATGGGCGGACGAAAAGCCCAAGCAGCCCGTTGGGACGACAGATGCAACACCACAGCCGACCACGACCACAACGACGACGACGACGACAGCGAGTGTCAACGTTCGTTACTTTTTCGTTATGCATAACGAATGGCATGGCTCTTATATTGGGCATTCGCACACCAATGAGTAGGGCCCGAGAAAGATTGAGTTGGACAAGCATGCTGAAGATGTGCTCAAGGCTCACAAGCTAGCTCTCTACGCCCACTGCGAGCTCTTCAAGACGTAACACTCCTGCCACCCGTTGCGTTTGTACCCTTGATCCAGCCACACTCACTTCAATGTTGCTCTCGTAGTGGCGATCCACCAAAGCAGACGGACAAATACGTCGCTGGAGGCAGCTTCGAGGACAACATCTTTTATCTGGTCAAGAAGAAGTCCATGTACCTCAAGCTCACCTGGAAGGAGCACTATTCCTGGTACGCCGGTCATGATTTCTATTTATTAACCAAGTTCATTTAATAATAACGTATATCATGAGTGGTTGATTCTCAACACCTCACTGGCCCACTCCTTGCCAGCTACAACAAGGACGACATTTGGATAATATCTTCGAACCCCGAGTTTCGGCCAAGGAATGCTGACGATCTCTTCTTCATCGCTCGATCCGCTTTCCATGGCCCCGGCCAAAGCAACCTGCTGGAGGTTCGTTCTCATCCCTCGGGCTTCATGTAAACGCGACGCGTCTCCTGAGGCCTCGTTCGCCCTACTTGACGCCTGTTCGTTTCAATCAGATTGCCCCACTTTCGACGATGCCGCGCATGGGTCGGCGGACGATCGTGCATGCGCTGCATGGACCTGAAGCGGGTTCAGAGCTCGCCATGCTCGGTACTCGTCACGGCACGTTGAACGTTCTGCTGCTACGGTTGTGCTCACTGCAACGATCACCCGCCCAGATAATCTGCGGGGCCTGTCTCCCGACCTCCCTCTGCTTCCGCATGTGTTGCACAACAATGGACGAGCGTTGCCGCCCGGGACCAAGCCTCGGTGCGCCCACTTGCTTGATCAATAATCAACACGTAGCCGCATACTTACGGTTGTCGTTGGTCTGCAGGGACACCCTGCGGAGACTCACCGCCGAACAAAACATTTGGAAGCTGGACCTTTGCATGGCCGAGATCAATTACATTGCCGAGGAGATGATCACCACGTACCAACTGAACGAAGACCAGCAGAGGTACCGATGATCGATGTTCGATTGGGCATGCATCAAGGTCCTCTAACCGGTGATGGGCAAATATGCCAGCGTGTTGCAAGCGTGCCTCACGTGGTTCGAGCCTATCGACCACGATGCGGTCGCCATGGATCAGTCGCTGCCCATCGCTCTCGTCCACGGTGTGTTTGGAGCGGGCAAGAGTTTTCTCCTCGTGGTGCTGGTATGTGCTCTCACCGCCAGACTCTGAACAGTGGCTCACTTGCTCACTCCCCTTCCTGTGCAGATCGTATTCATATCGCGCCTGCTTGACGCGGCCAACAACCACGATATCCGTATACTTGTAGCTTCGTCCACCAATACTGCTGGTATCTCCACTTTGGATGAAGAAGGAGCGATTCGTGGTAGTTGACTCCTTGGCATACGCGTGCCCCGAACCAGTTGATCGTGTGTTGGAGGGTCTGCTCGCTCTAGACTTCAGGGACTTCATGCGCGTCGGCAGTCTGCGAAAGATTTCCAAACGCGTTCTTAGCTACGCGCCCCAGGCAGATGGTATTTCCGCGTTTGCCATACTTGGATCGGGAGAGCACCGTCTCACACGACGTAACCCAAACAGAAAAGGCAGCGATCAAGGACCTGAAGCTCATGCTCAAGGAGGAAGCGGGCGGGACCGGTGCGGATCCCACATTGTCAAATACTGCTAGTCGACCTAGCAGTGAAAGGCTGCCCTTGGCTCACCGCGTGATTGGTAGATGAAATGAAGATCAAGTCAATGATCAAGGACGCCGAGACTGGACGCATGAAACAGAAGGTGGAGAGGATCTCGTCCACACGAGTAGTTGGTACACTATCCTGCGCCAAAGCAAACCTACTTGCCTCAACGCTTTATCTACGAATGCTGAAGTTATCGTCCGCACCACACACCACACACACACGACACACACCACACACCACACACCACACACACACACCACACACACACCACACACACACCACACACACACCACACACACCACACACACCACACACACCACACACCACAGGTGTCACTTGTGCGGCGTCCAATTTTCCCATATTGGACGGCAATTCGTTTCCACTGGTCATCCTCGATGAGTGCTCTCAGATGCTCGAGCCCCACTCGATGATCCCTCTGGCCCGTTTCAACTGCCAGAAGCTGGTCCGTTGTTCTTTCGCCCTCTACTCCTTGAAATGGCAAGTCTATTGCGTACGGGTGTTCCTTTGCTCATCCCGCCTATTTCGCAGATCGCTGTTGGCGATCCGCTTCAGCTGCCGCCGGTACTGGAAAGCTTTGCCAACAACGAAGATGGGCTAGCCAAGACCCTCTTCATCCGCCTCTCCACGATAGGATTTCCGCCGATCATGCTACGCACACAGTACCGGGTAAACAAATACACTCAAACCTCAAGTACCTTGGTTGCGTGACAAGTGTGTCTCATGCGTTTTTGTGCGTGATCGTGGCCACAGTGTCATCCAGCGATTAGCGGGATCGCCAATAGGCTCTTCTACGAAGGCAAGCTACTGGATGGCGTGACCCCGGAGGAACGGTCGCCGCTTTTGCCCACGCTGCCCACGCTCTACTTCTGCAACTCCCTGCGCGGAGCGGTAACGTTTCTTCAACTCTGCGAGCGCTGGCCCGCCCTCGCATGGACTCACGACTGTTGGGGTTTCGTTATCGTTGAATCATAATCCCAGGAAGAACGTGCGGGCAAGAGTTATCATAACCCCTACGAGCTCGCGCTGATCGTGGAGATGGTGAAGGCGCTCATCAACTGGGGCATCAATCCTCAGCAGATAGGCATCATCGCCCTCTGTACGCGTTTCTCCGTTCCCCAAGTTCCCGTTGGCCCATGCTCACGCAGCTTCCACAACCCTTCTGCAGACAAGCCGCAGGCGTACAAGATCGAGTCGGCGCTGGCAACCATCAAAGCGTTGGACATTTCCGAAGGTGGGCACGGCACAACGAACGACTCTCGCCTCTTTGCCCGGACACGTGAATTCATGGTTGTGGCGGCGGCGGCGGGGAACAGAATACGTTGAGGAGCTGCTGAACCAGGCCGACGATATCGAGCTGCTGGAGGAGGACGAAGACCTGCGCCGCCAGGTCCGGGGCAAGCAGTGGCAGGAAAAGCAGCGCAACAAACTCGTGGCCAAGGAAATACAGGTGAACACGCCATTGGCTCCCCTTGCTAACGCCATGATCTCACGAGCAGGTTGCATTGTGGCGGTGGTGGTGGTGGCCATAGGTGAGCACGGTGGACGCCTTCCAAGGCTCCGAGAAGGAGGTGATCATCGTCACCTGCGTGCGTACGACGCGGCTGGGCTTCATCGATTCCCCCAAGCGTTTGAATGTCACGCTCACCCGGGCCAAGCGGTACGCACATCGCCTTGGCTCGTAGTGCGGTTGGCCTCCACTCAACCTTTCTGCGCAGGCACTTGTTCATCGTGGGCAACGGCAAGGTGCTCGCAGGCAACCAGACCTGGCAAACCATCCTCTCCCAGATCGAAGTGAGTCACGTTTCCCCCCCCCCCCAACCATAGATGTTGTCGATGACTCGACCCTCACGCCGGCCCACGTGTGTGATGCCGCGCCAGGCCAACGGTGTGGTGCAAGACGCGGAGCACTTCCTGCGCACCCTACGGATCTCGCGGACGACTGGGCCTCACGGAAGAAGAGGAGGATGCGACCTCGTAGACGACGACGTCACGATAGAGCGAAGGGAGGAAGACGAAAACGAGGAGGACTACGACATGATGCTCGAGATCCAGCGGGAGATGGAGGAGAAGGAGGAACGCGATGTTCAACGAGGAAGGAAGCAGTGCTCCCGACAACTCGACATGAAAGCCGAAGATGAAGCTCAGCGGGACTCCGAACGTGTGAGCGAGGAGGAATGGGCCATGCTCGCAGCGCTGGACCAACAAGGCGAAGGCCAAGTAGCCACTGTCCACCAACCACCGGTGGAAGATGCTGTTGTGGGGGACGAGGAGGAGGTCGAAGAAGAGCTGATACAGCATAGATGGACCGAAGGAGGAGGTGAAGAAGCGAAGGAGGAAGAAGAGGATGGAGAAGAGGAAGGAGAAGAAGGACACGGAGCAGGTGGAGAAGAGGAGAGAGCGGAGGAAGACGTGGCAGGCAACGGGGAATCCTCAGGCGTCTTGGCGGCATGGTCCCTGGGCGAGCTAGATCTGTAGCCGCCGGGACAACTGCGCTGCCGGCACCTCTCGTCAATAGTCGCGCGTTCCACTGGTGAGCCAAAACCGGACCTCTGGCCCGCTTCGAGCAACTCCTGCACATCCCGATGCGGGCACGCGCATCTACCACTCGCCAGAAGATGGAGCCTCGTCCTACCTGGTTGTTTGTTGCTGTGGCGGCACACGATGATTGACAGACGACTGTCAATACGTTTCCAACTTCTGGTCTGCCTGCACAAAAAATGTCTGTCAACAATATTCACAGGGATTACTTGGGATTGACAGCACGGGGTAGTCCTTTTTCGTTGATGCTGGGCTGAGTCAAGGCTCAAAACATCGCACCAATCACCCCAGTTTGATGTGTTCCACCTCTTGACCACACTAGCTGGCATATGGAAGTGCACCTGCAGGCCACTTGCTCACAATGTCCACATCATTTGGCACATCTTCCAGAGTTGGCAAATGAACCAACAACTCCCTCCAGGGCAGAGGTGCCCAGTTAAAAATTACCATTACACAACAACCTTTAACCTTCTTGTACGCCTATCTTTGCCTGAGACTAATATCATTGTACTTAGAATTCTATAAAAATGAAAATTTTTTAGGTGGTTACAAACCCTCCTTCTCCCCCTAAGCTTAAGCTCCTGACCAAAGGCAGCAATCATTAATTGTAAGATCCATGATGGAACTTGTTGGAGCACATAACCATTCAACCATATGACAGAAATACATACAGAGAGCACTATTTCTCCTCTTTTCCTCTTTTAGTCTCTTTTCAACCCTCGGAAAAGAAAAAGGGCAGGTAAACATCGACATGACAGAGCTGCGAAAGATGTCCCTAGTGACTATCCAGGCCGTCGCTTGCCTTTGCCTGCTTCTTCTCTTCTATTTTGCAACTCGACAAGGTACTCTTTTACAATGGGGTAACTGCTTCTGCATCAACTCAGCGGGCATATGCTACCGACAGAGGTGGACGTCGAAGACCTTGTGGAACGAAGGGTAAATGAGCAACTCAGCCGAATACAAGCGGACCTGCTGACACAGCTCAGTGATCGGGAGGAGCAGCACGAAGCGCAAGTACACAAGCAGTTGGAGAAGGGCATACACGACGCTGAGGAACGAATCATGGAGCAGCAACGGCAACAACTCGAGAGCGAGCGGCGACTTGCTGTACAGAGAGAGCAAGAACGGATAGAGAAGGAACGAATCGAGAAAGAGAAGGCAGCTCAACAGAAACAGAAAGAAGACACCAGAGGCGAGGCAGAAACGAAGGTGCAAGTCACAGAGGACGGAATTCCCTACCTTTCCTCTCTGCCCCTTCTTCGACCAGTCCCTAACCAGAGGTTGGACGAGGTGCTCAACGAACGAGCAAGCGCATTTACTGTCTACGATGAACAGCAGCACGGCCAGCCAATCAAGAAGGGCCGCGACGTGATACTCGTTATCTTCAATCGAGGTGCATCGTCGCTTTCACGCACGCGCGCGCGCACGCATATCCACCCATGTGCCGCATCGTCTTCAAGGTTTGACGGTGTCCGATGCGTGCAGGCTACATGGAGCTACTTGCCAATTTGTTGTGCACCTTCCACAAGCACAACATCACCAATGTGGTTGGTATTGCCCTTGACGAAGAAGCTGCGGCTCTCTGCCCGGGGCTGGGCATCGACTGCGTTTTACCTGGAGCGCCATTCCTGCGTGCCTCGTCTCCAGACTTCTTCTATCACGGCAACAGCGACTTCAAGAGCTTATCCAAGCTCAAGTCACGCAACGTGCTCGAAGTCCTCCTGCGCGGCTACAACGTGCTGCTGGTTGACGGTGACATCATCTTCTTCCGCGATCCCCTGCCCCTACTGCGCAATGGATCTCGCTACTTTGACCTTCAGATTCAGTCTGACTCGGCCTACGGCGTGTCGAAAGATGCTTATCTCGTACCCCTTGATCTCCTCCTTGTACGCGTGAGGTTGTGGTGTCTTGTCTCAACAACTTGATGCTGCAGAACTCGGGCCTCTACTATGTGGAATCCAACCAAAGGTCAATAGATTTCTTCCATGTGCTGTGGGAGTATGGCACGAACAAGGGTGTCAACGTCAGCGAGCAGTCGGCTTTCTCCCAATGTATCCCGCCTGATCCGCTGCAGCTGCGCCCTCACGTTAAGATTCTAAACTGGGTTGCGCAGTGGCCTATCGCGTCAAGCAGGGCAAGGCACCGGGACTGGAGCTGTCTCGCACCAACCTTGAGGTGGACGAGTTCTGCAATGGCGGCACCTTCTTCTCCGCTCCCCCGCAAGGCGCCAATGGGGTCTACGCCAAACGACCAGATGCATCAGAGTATGTTGTACATTTCCACTGTCCCCTCTACGTGTATTGACCTCCGCCTGGGGCCTCCCAGCCACTGTTACCTGCTGCACTTCAACTGGATCTACGGCAGCAATAAACTCAAGGTACTACCGCTTCCAAACAAGTAAACCCTTGGTTCACGCTTCCTTCTACGGTGCGCAGACCATGCGAGGAAACAAGTATTGGTTTGTCGATGCAAACGGCACATGCACGTGATGAATGTCATTGGCGCAAGAACGCAGTTTCACCACTGACAGGTCCACTATCTGTGTTGACTGCCCTATCATTGGGCATGGTCCACTGAGTGGGAAGAGAGGTGGCCTCTCCGCAGGTCGGGACCGCACAGGAAAAGTCTCACGTTTCATTCAAGTCGACAACAAGAAAGCGACAAGAAAAAGCCCAAAAAAAACTATTTAAGGACAGATCTCGGGACCGACACGAAGTAGCGGAGGAGGACGAAGACACGACACGCTCGTTACATGCGCGGTTGGCTCGTGGGCGCTTGCGTGCTGCTGCTTCATTGGATAGCACTGCTGTTGCTCTTCCTGGAGAGCGGCCCGCAAAACTATCACATTGAATGGGGTACGCGATGTCACCTCCTCCGTTCAAATGCGGGGAAGAAGAGAAACATACATATCGCTGCTGTTTTCATGTTGCTACGAAGATAGTGGACAGACTTGATGTCTTTTTCGAGAATCAATTTATAATTAAAATTTATTTCCTTTCCCGCTCCGCTGCCACAGACGATAGGCAAGGGCTGCGAAGGTCGCTGGGTCTCCTCTACTATGGCCTGCCCACCATCGACGCAGATGACTGCAACATGGCCAACTGTTTCAACCGTACCCCGTACTTGCCTCAGCTTCTCCCATTTGATTGGGGTGGGTTGGGTTGATACAACATTCCAACAACGGTTATGCTGATCGTGTTGGTGCATGGTTAGGTGTGGCGCATCGCTCGACGACTTCGCTATCTCGCTATATCCACCAGGCGACGGCATAGACATAGCGGGCATCGATGGCACCCCCGTTTTGCACTCCCAATGGTGGCAAGGCATACGGGCCGCCCTCGTACGCATCTCCCCACGTCCCGGTGTCGGATCTCTTATTGGCTGTCTAACGGTGAGGAGCCTGACGCGCAACGTGATACTACCACGCTAGAGGGCCAGCAAGTATTTTGTGGAGGACCCCTCAAAGGCTTGCGTGCTGGTCCCCAACTTTGAGCACACCCTGGCCACGAACGAGCGCGGCACCCCGCTGGTCATCGCCAAGACTCTTCGCAGCCTGGGCTCCTGGGAACGGTTCGGCGGACCAGGTACACATATCTCTCTGCAGAACAACCTGGCGTGTTTCATGGATATGTTGACGTGGAGTTCTCACTGGATTGTGACGATGCAGGTTTCAATCACCTGTTGTTCAACAAGCACGATGACATGGGCTTGGAGTTTGATGCCTCCTACGCCATGGCGGCCAAGGTCGGCTGGTCAACCGCCAATTACCGGCCGGCCTTTGACATCTCGCTCAACCCGCCATGCGGCAAGGCGAACCAGGGCCTCAGAGACTCGTCCGGCCGCTACGTGCCGCCGTGGTGGGACAGCCCCGACCAGAAGCGAGAGAACAAGTATTTCCTCACCTTCCTCGGAACGATGCGCAACTACCCACTGCGTAAGGCCATCGCCGAACGCTTTCACGACCCCGACCAGGGCATCATCATCCAGGTACGCACACGAACACGTTCTCACGCACACCCACACACGCCCAGGTGCGTGCGTGCCAGCGTGAGTTGTCCTTGACTGCCACGATATACAGACGTCTGTGGGGGAGAATGTGGGCGGGAAGCCCAGCGTGGAAGTGGACTATCTGGACTCGCTCTTTCGCACACAGTTCGCCTTGTGCCCGCGCGGCCGGGCCCTCTACTCCTACCGCACCACCGAGGCCATCGCCGCGGGCGCTATCCCCGTGATACTGGGCGATTACTACGCGTATCCGTACAGTGAGATCCTCGACTGGCGAAGCTTTTCGGTCATCCTGCCAGAATCCTCGTGGGAGTCGATGATCGACGTGCTGCGTAGTCTCTCCGACGAGGACATCGAGCGCATGCGACAGAACATGCGTATCGTCTACGAGAAGGTCTTCAGAAACGACTCGTCGCTGGTAACCTCATTGATATCCAGCTTTGGTGTGCTTCGCTCATCGTTCGTGTGCTTGTGGCAGATGGACACCACGCTCGACATCTTGCGGATGAACATCTACGGACAGCGAGGCGGCGGCGAGTACTCGTTCGGCGCCTTGAAGCACGTCGTCACCCATCCTTACAGCCACCCTCTCTACTACTCCCCCGAGCAGCCCATCCCCAGCCGGTAGTCTGACCACATTCGCCCCATGTACAAATCAACCGGGACAGATATCAAATCAGACCAGGAACAAGGGGAGTACTAGCAGGGCAGAGGGAAAGCTTGAACTCACTACAGATTGCCAAGGAAGGGTTCGAAGAGAGCACGATAGTCCTGGTTGGGGTCGCAGGAACCTCGAGTGGTGTTCCGAGAACCTTGTTGGTGGCCACTCAGGGAGATGCTAAAGAGGAACTCTGTGAGGACAGCTCCTCCAGAGCGCGCCGAAATTTCAGGCCACTTCCTGGCTGTGTCGGACGTGTCGTTGTGCTCTCAGGAAACCGCCCATCAGCAGCCAGGATGAGTGCAGTGGATGTAGCCTGACTGGCGCGCCACATTGATCATGCATCCCCGCACGTCTTGCAGGGAGCCCACGCAGATGATGCTCTGAAAGGTCAGCGTGCTCACACCGGCTCCCCACTGACGGTAGACCACGCTCCACTTGGCCGTGTAGTCAGCGTAGTAGAAGCGCGCATAATGCACGTAGTCGGACTGAGGCGCGCGGGCCAGGTAGGCGCCCATGGCGTGAGTCCCATCGGGCGTGGAGATGATTACCGGTTCCGTCGTCTCAGCGTCGTTGGAGCCTACCCGGGTGAGCTGGCCCGAGTCCAGATTGATGGTGAAGAACATGTTGAAGTAGGGCTGCAGGTAACCAGTAGGGGCCTCGTACTGGAGGAAGGTTTGAGGCTGCGTATGCGCCGTATATAAGCTGAAAGTTACAGCACTACAGGGTCTGGGTTCACAAACCTCGGGCACATAGGAGGACATGAGATACTGGATGGCGTTCCACTGGCCATAGGCGCCAATGTTCACCTGCTTGGACGTGACGAACCTGCTCAGAACCGTTGGATTCACTCCGCGGCAGTTGTTATTCGGGTCCCACTCGCCTGGCGCTATCCAGAATGCCTTGATGTGAAGAAGACGAGCAGCCAGCCGATACACGACAAGATCATAACAGAGAGAATTGTGAGTGAGGGAGAGAGAGAGAACAAGACTGGCCGTACAGGCTGGCTGACTGTGCTGTATATGTTGCCATTGGTGTTGGCGCCGAGCAGTTTCGACGATGTAGACGGCCCGCTGCCGTCGCTCTGCGAGCCGGCCTCGGTCGGGTTGTAACACTCGCCGTACTGGTTGGAGATGGCGTACTGCAGCTCGCGGCCGTGATCAGCGGCGTTGATGAACTGCAGGCCGTTCCACGTAAGGTAGTCAATGGCGCCTGCAACGCGCATCGACCCGCACAGCGTGATGCCGTTGGCTCCAATACACCAATCCTCCTCTTCGGGGCTGGTTGAGTTGACGCTCCTCAAACGCTGCTGATCAGTCACATCTCCAGTGGACGAAACCAAGTGGATACAGGCAAGCATCGAAAAGATAAAGAGGAGCAGCGAGGGCCATGAGCGCTGCATTTGTGTTGTTGTAAAAGCCTCGTGGCATTGCGGCGAAGTACTTACAACACAGAGGTTGATCTGATTGGTCGCGTTCTTAATTAAGAATGTTCCAACCCTCTTCCCCTGACTTCCCCCCCGCTTTTGGTGTCACTCTGGCCCAATGGGTGCGGAAGAAGAAAGAGCAGTGCCACGGTACTCAACTGGCTGGGGGGCTTGATCAACCCATTTTCTTCTTGCCCTGTGTTCCCAATCGGTCTTTTGGTGCCTGAGCACATATATGAGCCTGCGTGATCGCCCGATTGGACGCACACATGAGCCTGCACATATCGCCCGCGCCCCAACCGCAGAAGGAAGGTTACATTATTGGAAGTTTTATAAAACATTCCAAGCAGGAAATACAAGGATAAGTAAAAGTCTGCGTCCTGTCATGCCACCCAAAAGGAAGCCCCAAGACTGGTCCGAAGCCACCACGTCGCCTGTTGCGAGTGTGGACAAGGTAAGTTTTCAAGCAAAGTTTATTCATGGTAAACTTGACCAAGCTATCTTTTTCAGAAAAAGCGTCGCATAGAGCCTGAGGAAGAAGAGAAGGAGTACGTGGGTGATATGGCCCCTGCGCCAGGTACGGCCAGTTTCTTATCTGCCCTTTAATGTATTTGAGTGGACCGTACAGCAATTTTGGCCGGTAAGACGCAGAGGAGCAGGAAAAGGGCAAAGTAAAGGTAGATTGCAGCGAAGAGGCGGAAGGCAACGAACAGGAGATGAAGAAGCAGACCAAGTACGTGGCGCTGGACCCCAAGGTGAGGCAGCTGGTAACCGCCGCGATCGACGTCAAGCGAATGATGCCTTCGCTCACCAAGTACTTTGACGAAGCCAAGTTGGATTCAGGTAACTGCGCTCGCCCTGTCGCGCTGTTGTAAGCACCTTGCGGGTCATGTGTAAATCCTGTTGTGACGTCGCTTCGTTTCTCGACGTGCCCACTACTAGTAAGCCAGGAAGATGTGCAAGCGGCGCTCAGGGCGCTGACCTGGATAGAGGAGGAGGACAAGGAGGAAGAGGAGCTCAGTAACGCCAAAAAGCTTTACGTCATCAAGCAGGTGGCCGAATACCTGGAGCGTGTACCCTGCCAGGAGGTCCGTTCGGGTCCAGCCAACGAGTGCTGTGCGGTCATGTTGCCTGTTGGCTCACTACACGAGTGGCGTGATCCGTGACCAGCTGCCCAACTATGGCGACATCGTGAGAGAGGTGATGACCAGCTTCTACGAACGCCGCGCTGCCACCACCGTACGATCTCATCTCCCTCTCCCTCTCTTTTTTCCCACTTCGTGGCTTCTCATGCCCGATCGCGCTCACCTTCCTTTATGTCCCGAACAGAATCTGCTCAACTATCTTAAGTTGCAATCGATTCGCAAGGAAGTCGATGAAGAGGTTCGCCCTGTCCTCTCTTTCTTGCTCAGCCCCTTTTTTGCCAACACGTTTATTGTGTACACGAACACAGAACGTGGCGGAGCACTGTTACGAGCACCTGTTCAACTATCATGTGGAAGTGCTCAAGAAGAACACGGAGGAATACCGTACCATTTTAAAGGTATCCTGTCATGTTTCTCACTTATAGTGTATGAGGCACGGACGTGTTCTCACTCTCGCTTGCTGGGTGCCACGCAGTACTTGGCCCAGACCAACGAAAAGCCCAAGACTTCGCTGCAAGTGAAGGAGGTGTTCGTGCTCAAGGAGAAGCCTTCTTTCGCCGAGCAAGTACATGGCAGCGGATTCGAGGCTCGCTACGGAGGTCTACTCTCCTCTTCCTTCTACCATTACTTGCCTGGCAGTGTCATACATAGCATCGCATTTTAGTTACGTCTTTCTTCGCTGGTGACCTCCTGCAGACGAGAAGCGAATGCTCCTGTGGCACGGCGTGCCGAAGCATCTGGCGTTTCAGGTCCTGACGTCTGAGCTCCCCTGCCACGAGCAAGGTACGACAGGCCTGTCTCGTCACTTTCCAAAAATAAAAATAAAAAATCATAAGAAATTCACAATCAAAAAACCACCAAAACCATAAAAATAAAAATAAAATAGAAACTACTCATCCAAGCCTTATCTCCTGGGCACAGGCTACTGCTTCTCGCCGCAGTTTGCCTACGCGGTCGTCCAGGAGCAGAATGACGGGTACCACCCGCTGAACGCAAAGCCCTGCGAGAACGTACCGCTTCCATGAGAACGAGACGCTCCCTGTCGATCTGGATTATCCACCGTGCGTTTGGTGGTGCGGGAGGGTTGTGCGTAGGCCTGCGTAGTGTTGGCCGAGGTGGCCGTGGGGAAACCGGAGCCCCCGGCCGCGCCATTATTCAACATTCTGTCCCTTCAGAGCATTCGTGCCAACGCTGGTCGTCTTGCTCGTACCCGAAATGCGGACGGTCTCCCCAACAAAGTGTACACTAGAGCCCAACCCCCTTCACGTTTGCATGTGAATCTGATGGACGTGTTCGGGCTGCCGGCTCTCAACACGCGAATACAAAGTATTCGAAATGACCACGCGCTCTACAACGAGAACCACTTGACGGAGGTCAAGGTGTTGTCGGGCGTTGTCGTTCCGCAAGGCCCGATCCGAACCATTCCGCTCGGTACGATCAGCAACCATGCTTTCGGCCGAGAGAGAAAAGGAACAAGGGACTGACCTGTACTACGGCGACTACTCTTCTCCTCTATCTCTCTCTCTCTCTCGTTCTCGGCCCTCTTTAGGGATGCTGCCGCATGCCCCACTACATTCGCCCATCTACACCGTGCCCACGCACGATCAATTTCGTCTCCGGTATCTGGTCGTGGTGGACTATCTCGATACAGACTCGTCGTCATCGTCTTCCTCCTCTCCTTTATCCATGTCGGCGCTCGCCTCGCCTCCCGGCTCGCTCACGTTCGGCACCGGGCCGTTGTCGTTGAACACCGCTCTCCTCTCGTCCCCACCTCCCGCCCCCTCGATTCCTTCGCTCTCGCCGTCCTACACCCTCAGCTCAGCGCCACTACCGCCGCCCAGCCTCACGTCGCCACCGTTCGGCAGTTCGCCGTCATGGGCTCTCTCCTCGACGCCGTCCCATAGCCTCATATCTTCGCTGATGACCACGCCTTCCTCCACGTTGGCCCCGACGCCGTATCGTAGCACGTCCCGGAATCCCTATGTCCCGTACAGCATGCCCGCAGCCACGCCTCTGTCCAGTCCTCTTGCTTCACCTAAGCCCCACTGGCAATTCTACGTACGGCGCCGCACACACATGAACAGGCGCACACAACTATGGTTGATGCTCACCTGGCGGGGGGGACCGCGCGAGAGCAGAAGCCTGAAGACGGGACGTGGCAGAATTTCGACAGCTCGGCGAACGACCTCATCCAGAGTAACTACGAGCTTATGATCCCCGGCGTTTCGACGTACAAGCCCACGATCGTCGGCGACAACGGCGTGTCCTACGGCATCGACTTCACCAACATGATACAGTACAGGTTGGGGCAGACGGATTGGCCTTTGTCAGTTTTCCTTTGGTAATGTGTGATTCCATTTCAATAATAGGCTGGACAATCCGGATCGCGTGCGTAAGATTAGGCGTGTCATGGCCAGTTCCACAGCTGGCCAGTAACGCCGTCTGGTATAGGGATACAGACGCAAGCCAGAATCGCTACAATCCCTTTCCACCATTTCTCTGTCTCATTTTCGTTCAACTTGGCGCGTGGGTAGGAGAGCGACCTCTTTTCGTGTGCGTTCTGCTTCGACCAACCGAAGCAAACGAAAGAAATCCCGACCAAATGATAGGCTGCTCTGGCTATCTCCGGAAGATTGATTGAAATTTCACCTTCTCCGGCGTCCACCGCTTGGGCCATTTCCAGTGCTGGACCTTTTATTCAAAACACTCCGCTCTGCTTTAGCACACATCCAGACCCCGCCTCAACAGATTAAGCCACTTCTCTGCCTTCGCCTCACTTCTATTTCTCTGTTGTATAAAATCTCTGTTCCATCTTTTCTCTTTTTTGCCGAATTTTGCACATTTTAATTTGCCAATTGTTTCTTCAACAAGAGGTACTGCCTCCCTTTCCTCTGGCTTTGCCTCCTGGCCTGCTCTTTGTTGTGTTTCGCTCAACTCTCTTGTAACGGTCAGTATTCCGTTTCCGCCCGACAACCGGCTGCACAGCAAAGCACAATGAGCAGCAACAATGCCTACACGAAGCCTCACTCTGACTTCTCCTTCCCCTCCATGATCCTCTCCAACTGGAAGGTACTTTTTTTCTTTTTTAAAAAAATAATTTAAATAAATTAAAATAAATGCGTTGCAATCGTGGTGGCGCGTGCAGGACTTGACCATCACGTGGGCCGGACCGAGGGACAACCCCAACCAGAAGCCCATCCGCTCGCCGGGCGTCACGGGCATGAGGCGCGCCGAGAACAACTGGTCCAAGTCGGCCATCTCCGAAGAGAGCTTCGCCTTGCGCTTCAACGGCGTCCTCTACAGCGACCCCAGCCTCGTGCGTGTGCCCCGCTCCCCTGTGTGTGCCCCGGGCAGCCCGTCCGCTGACGACATGTGCGTGTGGTGCAGTGGGACGGCCGTGTGTTCCTCAAGGAGACGGGCGAGTTCCAGAATCACATCGACACATACGACGGCAAGCCCCTCCCCTTTGCCATGAAGCGGTCCTACTACATGCCGCCCCAGGAGGAGTTCTACATCGTCCACTACAGCATCACCCTGCCTCAGTCCCCTAAGGGCCCATCCACCGCCGAGTACATCTTTCTCTCATCTCTCGCTGTGTGTGTGTGTGTGTGTGTGTGTGTGTGTGTGTGTGTGTGTGTGTGTGTGTGTGTGTGTGTGGGCGCTGACTCTGTGGTGTGTGCGCGTAGTGTGCAGTTGCTCGACTACGTGGTGACGGAGAAGAACGTGGACGCGCCGCAGGTGAAGCAGTGGGGCTGGTTCAACACGTACGAGAGCGTGCCGCTGTGGATGGTGGACGAGACCAAGAGCGGCCAGGGCTACTTCACCATGGGCACGTGGGACGCCAACGCCGTGTCGTCGTACCAGGTCGGGCAGGCCACCGACGCGACGTCGCCGCTGTCGCAGTTCATCCACAAGGAGGGCAGGCTCGGCAAGGAGCTCGTGGCCGAGGAGGCGCAGGTGTCGCTCGGCCTGGTCGCCAGCGAGACGCTGTCGGCCGGCCAGACGCTCGACCTCTACTTCTTCCGCACGCTCCACACCTCCTACGAGCGTGCCGTCGCGACGTGCAAGCGGGCGCTCGCCCAGCCGCCGGCCTACTGGATCGACCACACCCGCGCGGCCTACCAGTACTTCCTGGCCAAGGGCAAGCAGCCCAAGTTCGCCGACCCCGAGCACGAGCGCCTCTACAAGCACTCGGTGCTGATGATGAAGAACGCACAGAACCCGACGGTCGGCTGCATCGTCGCCTCCTTCCACCCGGCCTACCTCTACAAGACCTGGATGCGCGACGGCATGTTCGCCGCCATGATCTTTGACGCCGCCGGCTACCACGAGGAGGCCAGCGCCTTCTTCGTTTGGGCCGCCTCGTGCCACCTCCGCTGGGGCCGCCAGGGCTTCCACACCTGCTACGTATGTCTCGCTTTTTTATTTTATTTATTTATTTACATTTTTATTTTTTACATTCATTATTAATTTTTACCTTGCGTGCAGTCGTACTGGACGGGTGAGCCCGTGGGCTTCGTGGACCCCCAGTTCGATTCGGCTGGAGCGTTCCTTGTGGGCGTCTACCACCACTACCGCGTACGCCTCTCTCTCTCTCTCTTCCTTCACCTTGAGAGGATAGCGGCGCTGACATGGTCTTCTCTCTCTCACTCTCTCTTTGCCTTGGGCGTGCGCACAGTTGACGAGGTGTACGTCGTTCCTGGACAAGGTCAAGCACGGCGTGCGCGACATCGAGAACTTCCTGGGCTACGGCGTGGGCATGCACGGCTTCGCGCCCGCCGACTACTCGATCTGGGAGGAGTCGTCCCACCCGCACACCGGGGGCAACATGCCCACGGCCTACTTCACCTTCACCCAGGCCATGGCCGCCGCCGGCCTTCAGGCCGCCGCCAACCTGGAGGACCTGTGGGGCGACAGGGAGCGTGCCCGCTTCATGAGGGAGCGGGCCCGGCAGGTCCAGAACGCGATCGAGACCCACCTGTGGAAGGAGGACGCCGACGGCAAGGGCGGCTACTACATGCGTTGCATCGCCTCGACCGACGGCACCACCGACGAGCGGCTCGACGGGTCCTCCGTCGCGGTGGTCTACCTCGGCGTGGGCGACCCCAAGCGCGCCCTCTACCACCTGGCCCACGTCCGCAAGGAGCTCACCCAGCGCGGCTACGGCATCGGCCGCTACGCCGGCGACCCCTTCTTCTACGACTCCATCTTCTCGCCCGGCGGCAAGGAGGCCGGCGGTCCCACTCCCCCGTGGGGCGTCGTCACCATGTTCACCGCCTTTGCCGAGCTCGAGTACGAGCGCATCCTCGAGGACAAGGCCACGCAGGTAGCCCCTTCTCTCCTTTCGCTTCGCTCTTTTGCTCTCGCTTTCGCTTTTGAGCTCTCTGCTGACGTCACCTCCTGCGCCGCTGCTGCTTTGCAGGAGGAATGCAAGGGCAAGGAGGCCGCGTCGGAGGAGATCGAAGCCGTGATCGAGGTGCAGAGCAGCGGCGCGCTGCCGCCGCTGGTTGAGGCCTCCGCGGGCCAGAACGGGGAGCAGCTGGCCAAGAGGCAGACCGAGAAGCCGATCGACTACCAGGCCATCATGCTCAAGGAGAGCCCGCGCGAGGTGGTGCGCAAGCGGCTGCAGTGGATGGTCGACCACGCTGCCGAGGGCCAGATGCCCGTGGGCGAGGCCATCTGCGGCGTCACCGGCAACTTTGTCGCCTCGTCGACGCCCAACATCTACGAGTACGCCGGCGTCTATATCTGGGTACGATGAGCCTCCGCGCTCGACTTGGTCATCGCCATCGTCACCATCATTTTCTCCTTGTTGCTCACCTTTGCTTCATGCGTTGTTGGCAGGCCGTCCTCATGGAGCAGGGGTTGTGCTGGCTGCCCAACCCCCAGCGATGGACTGTGCAATAGGCCGTGTGAAGCTTCATGGAGACCTCCCCTCCTCTCCCAACTTAACCTGTATCCAATCACTCTCTGTTTCTTGTTGTTGTTCAACAAACAATAATACGACACTTTCCCCAACCGACCGATCAACAAGGTTCAAACTGCGTCCCTGCCCAGGCACATGTCTGACTGGTGGTGTCGACTCTGTCTCTGTCCACAGATTCTTTCTTCTTTTTCTTCGGTTTGATTATGTTGCGGGTGCTCAATCGATCAGCCGATGGAGGCGAGGTGGAGCTGCCTGTGCCGTTTGCCTCGTGCTTGTTCGACGTTCTGGGCCTGCCGCAGGACGCGCACAGCCATCCGTCGGTGGTCCTCGACCAGGTCAACGAAACGGCAGCTGGAGAGGACAACGAACTGGGCCTCCTGCTCAGGCTGAGCCTCGCGGACAGGGGGGGCGTGCCGCTGGGTCATGCCAACGACTGCCCCGCTCGCCAGATGAAACTTCGCCAAATCGAGGTCCTGCCCTCCACCGACGAGCTCGACCGCGATCGATTTCGAAAGCCACGCGTGCAGATAGGAGTCGTTGTACTCATCGAAGCGCACGACCCCGGTAGCCTCCGCAGCTCCACCTTTCTCTCTCTCTTTTCAATCTGAACATCATCATGACGGCGCAGATGGAACCAAGGTGCTGGTGACTCGCCGTCGCAATGACGCCTTCATCTTCCCGTCGGTGTGGGTCCTGCCGGGCGGCCACGCCGAGAAGGGCGAGTCCCTCCTCCAGACCGGCAAGCGCGAGGTCGAAGAGGAGACAGGTACGCTGTCGTCGCCCATGGCCTCCCTCTCTCCCTCTCTCTTCTGCGCTAATGACACGACACTACATGGCAGGCGTGGTGCTGGCGGACGAGGACATGCGCCTGTGCGGCCTCTGGGAATCGTGCTACCCAGCCCAGGTGGACCACGGCCCGATGAAGAAGCATCACCTCGTCGTCTTCTACCGCGCCATCGTCCACAGGCCCACCGCCGAGATCACTCTCCGCCTGCAGGAAGCGGTCCGTTTACCCTCACCCCCCTCCCGCGCTGTCCCTCTCTCACTGTCTCTGTGTGTGGTGTGCGTGTGTGCGCACCAAAGGAGGTCGATGGGGCGTGCTGGGTGGACATGGCGAAGCTGGCGACGTGGATTCGGGTGGAGGAGACCAAGGAGCAGCTGCTGGACGAGATAAGACAACAGAGGGGCCAGAGCCGGCAGCGCGACTACTTCGCCCCGGACGTGCTCGCGGCCTTCAAGCAGCGCATCCCGTCCGTGGGTTCTGACGGCGAAGACGGCGGCGGCGACTGTGGCGGCGGGAGCGACTGCGCGCTGGCGTCCATTCGCTTCAACGAACGGCCGGGCGAGGAGCGGAAGCAGCTGGGCCCACACAGCTACGACATGCGCGAGGAGTGGCTCGCGCTCGGCCACCGCTTCGTGCTCAAGCACCTGCTCGCCGAGGTCGCCCGGCCATTGTAGGCTCTGGGCGCCAACACTCGACACATATAGGGACAGTTGTGGGTAGTTGGTTCGTGTGTGCGCGCGCGCTCGTGGATGGTGATCGTTTCTCCCTTTTTCGTTGGTGAGTGTGTAGTGCTACAGTAGTGACGGCATGGCTGATCCCTGGGAGTCAGTTTGGCGCCTCGGTGAGGACGGTGTAGTTGGCCGGGAACCAGCCGCTCTGTGTTGTGTGTGTGTGTGTGTGTGTGTGTGTGTGTGTGTGTGTGTGTGTGTGTGTGAAAGATGTGTGAGTGCACGCGACGGAGCGAGTAAAGAGGAGTGATGGAGAGGAGCGCAGGGGGTACCTTGGGCTTCCTTCTCAACTTCTTGCTGATGATGGTGCCAAAGAGCACGTTCTCGTCCTCCTTCATCTCCGTGACGTAGATGATCGCTCCCTTCTTGAAGCTGAGTTGGTCTGCGCGAGAAACTAATTAATTAAAAGAAATAAAGAACGAAAACGCAACGCCAAAGAACGAAGACAGAGAGGGGGGGGGTTGGAGGTGAACGCACCTTTGGCTTTGGTTCGATAGGAATGAATGGCACGCACGTAGCCGCTCTCCTCGTTGAGCACGGCCTGCCGGATGGCGGCCTCGCTGGTATCGCCAGCGAGCCTGCTACGCTCCTTTTCGATGCGGCGGCTCACCTTCTCCTGGCGCTTTCGCTCTCTGCGTTCGCGTCGGCCGCTGCGTTGCTTGTCGTTGAGCACGCCCTCGCCTCCCTCCTCGCCCTCGGCCTGGGTCGCCGATCGCGTGCCGAAGCGGGAGGCGTCGAGCGGGTCCTTTAGATTGCCCCGCTCGTCGCACAGCGCCACGTGAGAGGCGGGCACCAGGCCCCTGCTCCCGTCCTCCTTCTCGGCCTCCCACCACCCGCTCTCGTCTTCGCCGTCATAGTCTGCGACGCGACACGCGACACAGAGCGAAGCAGGTCAATAGCCGCCGAGAGCGCGATATGCACGCACACGCACGCACGCGTACCAAGGAGAAGAATGCGTTCGCCCTGCTTGAGGCTGAGCTCGCCCTCCTCGTGGGCAGTATACGACCCGAGAACCTTAACCCACACCTTGCTGTCCTCCTCCTCCTCGTCGTCATCGTCGTCGTTGGCGTCGATTTCGTCTTCGCTTTCGTCGTTGTCGTTGTCGTCGTCCGACACGGAGGCGGAGCTGCCGCGGCGGAGCGCGTCGGGCTTCTGGCCGGCCATGTTGCGCATCAGCAGGTGGGCCATGCGCTCGTGGAACGACCCGCTGATGTTGGACGGCCCCAACGCCGGCGGGCCACGGACCGCCGGTGCGGGTTGGGGAGCGGCCGCGCTCGATGTCGACGTCGACGTCGACAGCGAGGTCGAGGGGACGGGCTGCAGCGGGCGCGAGAGGTTGGCGGGAACCGGCGGGGACGACGTGGCCTGCGCTTGGTGATGCTGTTGACGATGGAGCGGCGCCGAGGGACCCATGGTGTGTCGCGGAGCCAGGGCCGGCGGAGCTCGCGATGCGGTGGACGCCGTCGTCGTCGTTGTCGTCGACGAGGAAGGCGCGGTGTCGACGATAACAGGTCGGCCGGGCTTGGGCGGTGGGACCGGCCGGACGCCGCGTGCCAGCGTGGCTGAGGCCGAGGAGGCGAGCGCCGGCGACGATGTCGTCGACGCCGAGGGACCGGCGTGGGGGCGATGCGACGACGAAGACGATGTCGACGCCGCCGGAGTGGTCGACGAAGAGCTGGACCCCAACCGCGCAACCGGGGGCACGACCGGCCGTGCCGGCGTCGCGTGCTGCTGTTGCGGCTGGTAAGGGGCCTGCTGCTGGGCGGGGTGCATCGAGTGGCAGCGGCGCGGGGAGGTGTTGCTGGGCGTCGTCGCAGTCGTCGTCGTCGTGGCGGCGGCGGTCGGGCTGGCCTCCCTCGTTCCCGAAACGCTGGACGACAACGGCACGGGCAGGCTGACGATGGGCGTCGTCTGGTGTGCGTGGGCACCTGCAGCGGCACCGCTCCGGGCGTGCGAGGTCGCGGAGGGGAGGCCGCTGCTGCGGCTGCTGCGCGGGCGCGGGACCCAGCATCGGCGAAGCGAAGAAGAAGAAAGAAAGAGGTCGTCGGCATGGTCGCAGCCGTGGCGAGACTTGAACAGGAGGCTGCAGCGCTGCCGCGGCGTGTGCGAGGCGTGGTGTTGGTGCTGGACAGGCGGGCGACAAACCGTCGTCACGGAAAATCATCAGTGGTGTACGCTCGTCGTCTGCCGCCCCTCGTCGGCTTCGAGATCGGGTTGCGGCGGCGTCGGCATCATAAAAACACTGGAAGGGCACGTAAACGCGCCGCCGTAGGTGACCTCAGACCAACCGTTCCCCGTTTCGCCGCCTGATGATCCACCGGCCTGTCTCGCACACACACACGCACACACACACACACACACACACACACACACACACACACACACACACACACAACACAGAGCGGCTGGTTCCCGGCCAACTACACCGTCCTCACCGAGGCGCCAAACTGACTCCCAGGGATCAGCCATGCCGTCACTACTGTAGCACTACACACTCACCAACGAAAAAGGGAGAAACGATCACCATCCACGAGCGCGCGCGCACACACGAACCAACTACCCACAACTGTCCCTATATGTGTCGAGTGTTGGCGCCCAGAGCCTACAATGGCCGGGCGACCTCGGCGAGCAGGTGCTTGAGCACGAAGCGGTGGCCGAGCGCGAGCCACTCCTCGCGCATGTCGTAGCTGTGTGGGCCCAGCTGCTTCCGCTCCTCGCCCGGCCGTTCGTTGAAGCGAATGGACGCCAGCGCGCAGTCGCTCCCGCCGCCACAGTCGCCGCCGCCGTCTTCGCCGTCAGAACCCACGGACGGGATGCGCTGCTTGAAGGCCGCGAGCACGTCCGGGGCGAAGTAGTCGCGCTGCCGGCTCTGGCCCCTCTGTTGTCTTATCTCGTCCAGCAGCTGCTCCTTGGTCTCCTCCACCCGAATCCACGTCGCCAGCTTCGCCATGTCCACCCAGCACGCCCCATCGACCTCCTTTGGTGCGCACACACGCACACCACACACAGAGACAGTGAGAGAGGGACAGCGCGGGAGGGGGGTGAGGGTAAACGGACCGCTTCCTGCAGGCGGAGAGTGATCTCGGCGGTGGGCCTGTGGACGATGGCGCGGTAGAAGACGACGAGGTGATGCTTCTTCATCGGGCCGTGGTCCACCTGGGCTGGGTAGCACGATTCCCAGAGGCCGCACAGGCGCATGTCCTCGTCCGCCAGCACCACGCCTGCCATGTAGTGTCGTGTCATTAGCGCAGAAGAGAGAGGGAGAGAGGGAGGCCATGGGCGACGACAGCGTACCTGTCTCCTCTTCGACCTCGCGCTTGCCGGTCTGGAGGAGGGACTCGCCCTTCTCGGCGTGGCCGCCCGGCAGGACCCACACCGACGGGAAGATGAAGGCGTCATTGCGACGGCGAGTCACCAGCACCTTGGTTCCATCTGCGCCGTCATGATGATGTTCAGATTGAAAAGAGAGAGAGAAAGGTGGAGCTGCGGAGGCTACCGGGGTCGTGCGCTTCGATGAGTACAACGACTCCTATCTGCACGCGTGGCTTTCGAAATCGATCGCGGTCGAGCTCGTCGGTGGAGGGCAGGACCTCGATTTGGCGAAGTTTCATCTGGCGAGCGGGGCAGTCGTTGGCATGACCCAGCGGCACGCCCCCCCTGTCCGCGAGGCTCAGCCTGAGCAGGAGGCCCAGTTCGTTGTCCTCTCCAGCTGCCGTTTCGTTGACCTGGTCGAGGACCACCGACGGATGGCTGTGCGCGTCCTGCGGCAGGCCCAGAACGTCGAACAAGCACGAGGCAAACGGCACAGGCAGCTCCACCTCGCCTCCATCGGCTGATCGATTGAGCACCCGCAACATAATCAAACCGAAGAAAAAGAAGAAAGAATCTGTGGACAGAGACAGAGTCGACACCACCAGTCAGACATGTGCCTGGGCAGGGACGCAGTTTGAACCTTGTTGATCGGTCGGTTGGGGAAAGTGTCGTATTATTGTTTGTTGAACAACAACAAGAAACAGAGAGTGATTGGATACAGGTTAAGTTGGGAGAGGAGGGGAGGTCTCCATGAAGCTTCACACGGCCTATTGCACAGTCCATCGCTGGGGGTTGGGCAGCCAGCACAACCCCTGCTCCATGAGGACGGCCTGCCAACAACGCATGAAGCAAAGGTGAGCAACAAGGAGAAAATGATGGTGACGATGGCGATGAC
>JANDJZ010001495.1:0-10945 GCA_027943245.1 Acanthamoeba sp. SK_2022b | reverse complement strand
TGAGCATTAAGATTTCATGAATTCTGCAGCAGCTCCTTTGCCATGGTTACTGGTGAATGGAGCAAATCACAAACATGCATGACAGTGCAGCATTAAGTCATGAGGTGCAGGAGCTACACCATCAGCATGGTTCAATGATACATGCCAAAGGATGTGTTGACTTTACGCAGCATCCACGGTGTGGTTATCAGATGCTTCCCCAACATCTGAATGACAACAGAGATGCCTACGCCAGCTGGTTGTGTAAGGCCATCTGTAAATTTAACTTCATTTTTCACAACACAAATAACGACCCTCCATTGTTTACTCCTCCCCTTTGACTTTTACTTCAATAAAATGAGAAATTTTACCTCATTAAAATCCATTTTATTGCACATAACAAACAATTACCCTACCTAAAATATTGTAAACTTGAAATTACAATTGTTACTTGGTCTAAAGCTGGTTAATTCACAATTGTTGTGGTGTTGTTGTTGTTGTTGTTGCAACTGAGTGTTCTCAAAATGTCTACAGTTTTCAACAGTCAAATCAGCAGTCATGCAGCTGTAGACATTTAGGACACCTTCTGCGACAGGTGCTGTTCAGCGTCTCATTTTCCCAACCACTCAGTTTACAAAACAACACCACAACATCACTATACTCAACATTACCACAACCTCACCACAACATTACCACCACAACACCACAATACTGTAACAGCACCACAACATCACAATACAACACCACCACCACAACACAACACGTGGTGATGTGGTGTTGTGGTGATGTGGTGATGTGGTGATGTGGTGATGTGGTGATGGTGGTGGTAATCTTGATGTTGTGGTGGTGTTGCTGTGTTATTGTTGTGTAATTGGGATGTGGTGCTATTGTAGTGTAGTGTTGGTGTGGTGTGGTTATGTTGTGGTGTTGTAGTGGAGTTGGCGTGTGTTGTGGTGTTGTGGTGTTGTGGTGCTGGTGCGGTGTGATGGGGGTGTGGTGTTGCTATGATGGCGTTGTGATGTTGTAGTGATGTGGTAATGAGGATGTAGCGTGGTAATGTGGGGATGATGTTGTTAGGATGCTGTGATATTGTTGTGGGGTTGGTTATATGGTGAATAGGTGGTGTTGTTAATGGTGTTTTGGTGTTGTGGTGTGAGGGTGTTGATGTCTTGTTGTTGTGTTGTGGTTGTGTTGGTGTTGATGTGGTGATATGTGTTGTAGTGGTGTTGTGGTAATGTTATTGTGGTGTAGTGGTGTTGATGGATGATGTGGGGATGATGTGGTGGTTTTGTTGTGGTGATATTGTGGTTGTATTGAGGTGGTATCCTGGTGGTATTGTGGTGATGGTATGGTAATGGTGCTGTGGTGATGTTGTGGTGTTGTTGGTGATGTTGTGGTGTTGTCGGTGCTGTTGTGGGTGGATGTTGTGGTGCTGTTGTGATGATGAGGTGATGTTGTGATGGTGTGGTATTGTAGTGATGTTGTGGTGGGCGTGGTGGTGTGGTGGTGTTGTGGTTGTGGTCGTGTGGTGATGATGTGATGATGTAGTATCAAGGTGATGTTGTGGTGGTGGTGTTGTCATGATGGTGGAAATGATTGTCTGGTGGTTGTTGTGGTGATGTTGTGGTTATGTGGTGTGGTTGTGTGTTGTGGTAATGTGGTGGTGTGATGTTGTTTGTGGTGTTGTGATGTTGGATGTTGTGGTGGTGTTGTCATGTTGTGGTGGTGTGGGTGATGTGGTGGTGATGTTGTGGTGATGAGTTTTTTTTATCATGGTGTGGTTGTGGTGGCGTTGTGGTGATGTTGTGGTGTTGTGGTGGTGATGGTATGGTGTTGGTGTGGCCATAGTGTAGGTGTGATTGTGTGGCAATGCTAGTTTTGTGGTGTTGGTGTGGTGTTGTTATGGTGTTGTTGTGGCGATGTGGTTGTGTTGTTGTGGTGTGGTGTTGTGGTGGTGTTGTGGTAATGTTGTGGTGGTAGTGATGTTGTTGTGGCGGTAGTGATGTTGTGGTGGTTGTGGTGATGGTGTGGTAACGTTGTGATGGTGCTGTTTCCTGGTGGTGGTGTTGTGGGGATGTTGTATTGATGGTGTGACAACATCACCACACCATCAATACAACATCCCCACAACACTACAACATCCCCACAACATCCCCACAACACCACTTTGCCACAACACACCATCACTACAACATCACCACACCACTACCACAACAGCACCACAACAGCACAACACCATCACCACAACCGCCACAACACCACCACAACACCACACCACCACAACATCACCACAGCACCACAACACCACACCACAAAAACCACACCACCACCATGACACTACAACAACCCTACAACACCAAAACAACACTGCAACATCACTACCACATCATTACCACAACACCACGATCACTACAACACTACAACATCAATATATTCTATGGTGTTGTGGTGAGGTGGTGGTGAAATGATGTGACGGTGTTGGTGATGTAGTTGTGACATTGTGGTGACATATGGTGGTTGTTGTGGTGGTGATTTAGTGATGAATGGTGATGAGGGGCAATGTTGTGGTGATCGATCACCAACCAACACCACAATATCACCACACCATACCATCACCACAACACCACCACCACAACGTAACTACAACACCACAACTACACCACAACAACACCACCACAACACCACAACACCAGAGCACCACCACTACACCGCACCATCACCACAACACCACTACAACACCACCACAACATCACCACACCACCACAACACCACCACAACATCACCACCACACCACCACCATCACCACCACACAGCCACACCACCACACAACATCACCACAACACCACCACAACACCACAGCACCACAACATCACTACAGCACCACCACCACAACACTATATTGTGTACCACCACCACAACACTACAACACCACCACAACACCATCACAACACCATCACCACAACACCACCACAACCATGTTGTGTACCACCCCCAACACAACACCACTACAACACTACCCCACCACAGCAACACCAACAGCACCATTACCCCAACACCATCACCACTACAACACCACCACAACATGACCACACCACCACAACATCACCACAACATCACCACAACACCATCATCACAACACCACACAACACCACAACATCATAATACCACCACCAAACCACACCACAACTCTACTGCACCACACCACAACACCACCACCATGCATCATTACAGCACCACAACAACACATTACAGCACCACCACAACATCACCACCACATCACCACCACAACACCACGACATCAACACCTCACCACCACAGCAGCACCACAACAACACCACAACACCACAACACCACCACAACATCACCACAAGATCACCACAACATCACCACACCATCACCTCATTATCACCACAACACCATCACCACAACACCACACCACCATCACAACAGCACTGCAGTACCACAACACCACACCAGCCACCAGCACCATAACACCACAACACCACGCCAGCTCCACACCACCATAACACCACCACAACACCACTACCACAACCACAACCACAACCACAACCACAACCACAACCACAACCACAACCACAACCACAACCACAACCACAACCACACACCGCCACTACATCACCACCACCACCACTACCACCACATCACCACCACAAAATCACCACAGCACCACACCATCACCACAACAACACCACAACACAACTACACCAGCCCAACACAACCACAACCACAACCACACCGCCAACACCACCACTGCACCACAACACCATCACGCCAACGCCACACCATCTCCACATCAACACAACATCATCACAACCACACCAACAAAACCACCACAACAACAACGCACCATCATCACACCATCACCACACCAACACAACATCACCCTCTAAACTTAGTGCATATATATGCAACAACAACCAACAACAACATCTCCCAACACCACAACATCAAAACACAACCACAACACTACAACACCACACCACCACAACAACAACATCACCACACCACCATAACAACACCACAACAACAACACCACAACAACACCACCACAAGCACAACACCACCACAACACCATATCACCACCACAACACCATATCACCACTACAACAGCACCACTACAACACCACCACAGCACCACAACACCACCACAACAACACCACCACAACAACACCACCACAACATCACCACCACAACACCACAACATCACCACAACAACGCAGCACCAGATCTCCACCCCAACAGCACCACAACTACACCACAACACCAACAAAACAACACCACAACAAGACGACCACAACGCCACAAAATCACCATAACACCACCACCATCACCCCAACACAACATCACCACAACATCACCGCATCACCCTCACCACAGCAACATTACAACTTCACCACAAGATGTGATTACCACTACATCACCACAACATCAACCCCACACCACAAAAGCACTGCATCACCCAACACAATTACCACATCACCACAACCACCACCACAACACCACCATTACCACAACACCACCACAACAACACCACAACACCACCATACCACAACACCACCACAACATCACCACAAAATCACCATAACACCACCACCATCACCATCTCCCCAACACCTCAACACCAACAGCAACACCCAACGCAACACCCCACAACATGCACCACAAAATCACCACAACACCACCAACACCACAACACCACCACAAAACCAAAACATTACCACACTCACCAACACAACAGTACAACAACACAACGCCACATCACCACCACAACATCACCACAACACCACAACAAAACACCACACCACAACAATCCACCATCACCACAAAACCATCACCATAACACCACCAATATAACTTTGCCTCACCATCAACACAACACCACAACATCACCACAATAACCCACCACCAATATAACACCCCAACCACACCACCACCCCACAACCACCACATGAGCACAGCATAACCACAACGTTACAACATGGTGATGTTGTGGCGGTGCGGTGTTGTGGTGGTGTTGTGGTGTGGTGGTGTTGTGGGGGTGTGGTGTTGTAGTTGAGGTGATGTTGTGGTGGTGTTTTGGTGATGGTTGTGGTGGTGCTGTGGTGGTGTTTTGGTGTTGTTGTGGTTGGTGGGGATATTGTGGTGTTTGTGTGCTGTTGTGGTGTTGAGGTGTTGGTATTGTGGTGGTATAGTTGTGTTGTGGGGTGGTATGGGGATCAGGTTGTGAAGCTGTGGTGATGTTTTGGTGGTGTTGTGGTGAAGTTGTGGTGTGGTGTGGTGGTGTTGTAGTGGTGTGGTGTTGTGGTGGTGGTGTTGTGGTGTTGCGGTGTTGTGGTGGTGTTGTAGTGGTGATGTTGTGTGAATGTTGTGTGGCAATGGTGTGGTGGTTGTGCTGTGGTGATAGAGTTGTGATGGTGATGCTATGGTGGTGTGGTAGTGTTAACAGAGTGTTTAGAAAAAATTAACAATGTCACTTTTTACGAACCTAAAAATGCATGTACATGACCCAAGGGGAACATGCCTTTTCTGTACATTCACATATGTCACTTTTTCACCACCTTACCTTTTTCATCACAAAACAACAAGAGAAGTGTTGACCTGATGCAGGTATTTAGAAGAAGTATCGCTTAGTGTGCAAATCTTAACCAAATTTGAGCTATTTCATGCCTGTAATGGGAACATAACAGGTATGTCAACACAAAATCACTCAGACCCACATTGGTACCAACCCTTAAAAGATGTTTTTGAAAACAGTTCTTCTTGTTATGTGTTTTTTCTCAACACCAAGACATTTTGCTACTACCTGTTTCAATAGGCAGAAAGGTACTGAAATGAATTTTTTGAATGTTTAACAACAATTTAAACACAATTCATGTTGAACAATACATTACATGTACAAAACATCCAATCTTCAAAACTGTTTTACCTCAGTGTACAGAATTTGAAGCTTTTTTTTTTTTTGCGGCCTTGTACATATTTCAATGTGTTTTTATTCCATTTGTTTGTGTATATATAATGTATATTGACAAAAGAGTCATTGTTACTTTTTTCTGAACACTCTGTTTGTTGTGGTGTTTGTGTGGTGTTGCGTTGTTGAATTCACACCACCACAACAACATCACACCATCACCACACCACCACCACACCACAACACCACAACACCACAACACCACAATTATACCACCACACCAACACCACAACATCACCACAACAGCACTCACCAGGGAGGTGAAATGGCACATCCTTACAGGCATTGTCAGACATTATCCAGTTCATTGAGTGTAGTGAGCCAGCACTCTGGGGGCAGGATGGATGCATTTTGTGTCAGTGAGTGTGGCTTGTCATATACAAGGACCTCTATGGCATTGGCTATGATCACCTGTTCAACATGATCAAGGCATGGCTCAAAGGGGGCAACTGTGCCCTTTGCCACAATCACAACATCCAAGCAGTCTGGGGTGACACCAAAGCTCCATGACAACAAGACTGGATTGAATACCTTGGGAGAGACCATCATTGGTGCCAACTTCTTGTGAGGCAACATCAAGTTTGTGACCCTGATGCTGGTGTTAGTGGTGTGGTGGTAGTGTGGTGGTGTGTTGTGGTGTTTTGGTGGTGTGGTGGTGATGGTGTGGTGTTGTTGTGATGTTGTTGTGGTGCTGTTGATGTGGTGTTGTGGTGCTGTTGCAGTGTTGTGGTGTGTGTAAGGTCAGCTGGACTGGATGTTGTGGTTTGGTGTGATGTAGTGGTGGTAATGGTGTTGTGGTGTTGATGTGTTGGTGATGTTGCAATAAGCATGTTGTAACAATGACTTTAATACAACCAGAGTGTGAGTGAAAAACGCAAACCTTGTGAGGGGAGCACCTCATGCTCAATGGTCCTGCTCTGGAATATGAGCAAGCGATCGCCCAGAGGCGCCACATCCACCCACACTTCTTGGTCTTTGTCTAGCTGGTTTTGTGGGTACAGGCGCAGACATCCCCCATCGGCGAGTGTCCACTTTGGATTGATGTAGTACAGCAGGGTAAGGCGACGCTGTGCACTTGAGTCGCTGTCCGATCCGCCAGCATCCAAGTGGCGTACATACCTGAGGGGGGGCAAAAAAAAAATGGTGAGTCGCAGCGCCCAGGAGGCGCCAGTGTGTATGACGTGGGCGCTGATACCGCGCGCCGCCACCTGGGTAACAGGCCAGCTGAGCCTGAACGCGCCCTTGGCCAAATCCCCACACTTGTTGCAGCTCCTCGCGCACCTGCAGTAGTCGCGTGCAAGCCGCACGTAGGTGCGGCCAGGCAGCCCACCACTCATGCGCCAGGTTGTCCACGTTTAGCCACAGCTGCCGGTCTCCTGGCACGGCACGAGAGGTTGTTGGTTTTCTTGCACGCAAAGCGAAAAGAAGGAGCCCACGTACCCCGCGCATTTGGGGCTGCCCAACGCCGACGGTGACGCGAAACCATGGCCGCAGGCTGCAGCTGACCCTCTTCGTGGATCTTGCAAACCTCATCGCGCAGGGCCGCCAAGGCATCCACGGTACCCAGAAATCCGTCCTTAATCGTGTAGCCTGGTCCTTCGACGTCGATGGCGCGAAGCTCGTCCTCGGATAACTGCAGTGTGTCATCATCAATCACCTTTTCTCTTGGAATGGGCGGAGGCCACAATCGAAGGCCGCAACGTTTGCGGCCTTCGCCCCCAAGAGCCCAGCTGAGGTCCCTGCTCTTGCCCATCACCAACTCCAGAACTTGTAGTCCTAGCGCAGGGGGCAACGCGTCAACAAGGCAACCCACGTCTTGCTCTTCTTCGTTTTGCATCGTTTTTTGTTTTTTTTTTTTTTTTGTATTTTCGCGGCGTCAAAAAAAACGCAGAAAGACCTTTTGGGCACCTGGGGCGGGGGGACTCTACTGGTTGGCCTTTTCGAAGTAGGCGAGCGACTCCTTGGGGTCTGCCTTCATGGTGGCCGAGCCAGGCTGGGGAAGAGCGGGGCGGGGAGATGTGACTGGTGAGTACAGCCGTGGTCCCAAGAAAGAAAATTGGGGGGGGAAGCGCAAAGGAGAGAGGCGAGCAATACCGTCCAGTTGACGGGGCAAACCTCGCCGTGCTCGTCAACATACTGGAAGGCCTGAACAAGGCGAAGGGTCTCGTCGACGTTGCGGCCAACAGGAGCATCGTTAAGGGTGGCTTGCACAAGCACGCCCTTGGGGTTGATGATGAAGAGGCCGCGGTAGGTGTGGCCAGCCTCCTCGATGAGAACGCCGTACTTGCGGGAAATGGCCTTGGTCAGATCAGCGACAAGGGGGATCTTGAGGGCGCCACCGAGGCCGCCCTGCTTACGCGGAGTGTTGATCCAGGCCAAGTGAGAGTACTTGGAGTCTACTGACACACCCACCAATTCTCTGTGCGAGGAAGAGGGGTGAGTGTAAATCCTTGAGGGCGCGATTGTTTGAAGAAAATGTGCGCGTACGCGTTGATCTTGCGGAATTCATCCGCACGGTCGCTGAAGGCAAGGATTTCGGTGGGGCACACAAAGGTGAAGTCAAGAGGATAGAAGAAAAGCACAAGGTACTTGCCTGCCATGTAGAGACAGTGAGCCATCCAACACTGCGGGAGAGGTGAATACAGGCGGAGGGGGGCGCATATTACCATTGTAGTCGGAGAGCTTAACTCTGGTGAAGTCTTGTCCGAGGACAGCCTCCTCATCAAAGTCGGGGGCAGGCTTACCGATGACAGCGTGGGACGACATCTCTCGTGCGTGCGTACTGGGCTAAGCTTGAAAAAAAAGAGGCAAAGCGGGCGAGGGAAATCGGCTTTTTGTCGCGGCGAGACACCCAGATAAATCCCCATTTAGCAACACCCCCCCCCATGTGGGGGGAACCCCGTTGCAGCTGGTGGCTTCCTCCCCAACCTTTTCGCCGGCCCACGCGTGGCGCGAACGGGTCTCTCCCTCCACGTGCCCTGTGTCTGACAAGACCATGCATGCACTTCAGTGCCGTGGCGATGATCCCGTACTGGGGCCAGTACTCGTCCGCCCCCGCTGCTAGCGGTGGGCCGTTGCTCGTGATGAGCGTTTTTTGGGGTTGCGCAGCTGCGTCAGTTGGTTGAGCCCTGCTCCTGCGGCTGGCCCGTGCGGGTGGGCGTGTCACTCACGACAACGCGTTTATAGCTCGGTCTGGGCGGTGACGGAGCAAAGCGAGAAGCAGGCGCACCTGGCCCACTTCTTGAAGTGTTACTCCCCCAACAACAACAACCCTGATTTTCGGGCAATCGTTCCACACGAATCAGGAATCGGCCGGCGAGGTGGTTGGGGGTGGTAGACACGAGGGCGGCGAAAGTGAGGCGAGCTCGGGGAAAGTGGGCTTGGGGCGGCGCGTGGCCTTCTTGCGGGAGTCGCCGGCGCGTGGCAGGTCGGGCGTGGGGGGCACCAACGGCGGAGGCCCCTGGGACACGTCGAGAGACTCGTCGAGGAGCTGGTCCGCATGCTCGACGGCGCGGCGCCTTTCCGCGTCTCGGGGCTCGTCCTCTTCTGCGTTGAGCTTCCTCGGCCGCGACTGTCGCGCCGTTTTGATTTAGAGCTACCGCCCTCCTCCTCAACGATCGTTGGTGGATTGGGGGGGTGGGTGGGTGGGTGGGTGGCTTAAAGGGGCGGACCTTGAACGTCTTTTGGCAAAAGGAAGCCACCTGGCCAACGCTCCAGGTGGGGTCGGTGTCTCGCGTGGGCATGGGGTGCACGACTCGATAGAGTTCAAAGGCGCACAACAGCATGCGGTCAGCGCGCTCCCGCTCCTGCTCCTTCTCCTGCTCGCCGAGGCAACCTTGGTTGGGCGACCGGGCAAAGGCGTCCAGCGCGTGCGTGTAGGCCTCGAAGCTGCGCCGCAGCCACGTCCTGGCTTCCTCTGTGGCCTCATCACCACCCGAACCACCCGAACCACCCACCCACCCATCCATCCACCCACCACCGGCGCCGGTGAGCCATCACGCAGTGTGCTGCTCTGACGTGGAAAGAGTACCCTGCGGCACCACCACCGCCGCCACCACCGTCGGCGGGGAGTCTTCCGTGAGGTCGATGGGTGTTGCAGCTGACGGGCGGCCTTCTCGTTCAGCTGAAGCTCTCTGGCTGGCCAACCTTTCATGAACACGCCTGGCAAGGACCTGCGGGGTGTGTGTGTGTGAGACGACCAGAGCAACCCCCCCGCGTCTCTCTCTCTCTCCCCCCTCCGCGCGTATGCAGCAAGCGAGCACATCGCTGCGGGGGCCCAGCAGTTCAACCCACACGGCGAGTCTTGCGCGTGTGCGTGTGCGTGTGCGTGTGCGTGTGCGTGTGCGTGGTGCTGTCGCTGTTGGCGTGATGTGTGCGAGGGGAAGACGAACGTGCACAAGAGAGGAGCAAGCGGCGGCGAGGACATCGTGCTGCTGCGAAATGATGGGGTCCTTGAAGAGTTTCAGCACGAGAAGCTCCAGGCGGTCGAGGTCGCCCGTGTCCCGTAGGAGCTCGTTGAAGAGGATGAGGTACTTGCGGCGGTAGGCCTCGAACTTGCCCGCCCCGTCGAGGTCCACCCGCCACACCTACACGCAGGCTTAGTGGGCGTTCGTTGCCGATGCGGTGCATTTGCATACAATGTGTATCTCCTCTCTCTCTCTCTCTCTTTCTTTGTGTGTGTATATATATAGAGAAATCTATATCTATATCTAAATCTAAATCTATCTATCTAGCTATCTTTATAAATCCGATGGGCAGAGGAGGGACGTCGCCCAGCGGGGGTGCACCAACCTGGATGAATTGCTTGGAAAGTCTCTTGTCGCTAAAGATGGACCCCAGCAGAGCCTTGGCCTCCTCGGCGCGTCCGCTTTGGCGCAACGCCCACGCCAGCTGAAGATTAGATTGGGGGGTGTGTGTATTCAGTCAGCCGAGGCACTCTCGATCACCCAGCCATCGCCCCGTGGGCGTGGGCGTGGG
>JANDJZ010001494.1:0-16562 GCA_027943245.1 Acanthamoeba sp. SK_2022b | reverse complement strand
CAGGACGCCTTCGCCGCCCGCTCGCACCAGCTGGCCGCGCAGGCCTGGGAGGACGGCTTCTACGCCGACCTCGTCGTGCCCGTCGAGGGCGTCGAGCTCGACCGCGACGAGAGCATCCGCCCCGGCTCGACGGCCGAGAAGCTCGCCGGGCTCAAGCCGGCCTTCCGGCCCGACGGCAGCATCACCGCCGGCAACGCGTCCCCGCTGAACGACGGCGCGTCCGCGGTCGTGCTGGGCTCGGAGTCCGCCGCCGACCTGCTCGGCACGGCCCCGCTGGCCCGCATCGCCGGCCGCGGCGTCCACGCGCTCGACCCGACCGAGTTCGGCTTCGCGCCGGTCGAGGCGGCGAACCAGGCCCTGCGCCGCGCCGGTATCTCGTGGTCCGACGTCGGCGCGATCGAGCTCAACGAGGCGTTCGCCGCCCAGTCGCTGGCCTGCGTGGACGCGTGGGACGTCGACCCCGAGATCGTCAACACCCGCGGCGGCGCCATCGCCATCGGCCACCCGCTCGGCGCCTCCGGCACCCGCGTGGTCGGCACGCTCGCCCACGTCCTGCGCGAGCGCAACCAGCGCTGGGGCGTCGCCGGCATCTGCATCGGCGTCGGCCAGGGCCTGGCCGTCGTCCTGGAGAACACCGAGGCGACGCGATGAGCGAGCGCCAGCGAGCGATCAGCAGCACCGCACGAATCGCGGCACCGACGTACCGTGCCCTTTCCCCGGAGGTGACGCGATGAGCCGGGCTCGCGTGCTCGACACCGCGCTGGAAGCGGTCGACGGCGTCGAGGACGGCTCGACCGTCCTGGTCGGCGGCTTCGGCCTGGCCGGCATGCCGTTCGACCTCATCGAGGCGCTCATCGAGCAGGGCGCGACCGACCTCACCGTGGTCAGCAACAACGCCGGCAACGGCGAGTGGGGCTTGGCCGCGCTGCTGAAGGCCGGACGCGTCCGCAAGGTCATCTGCTCGTTCCCGCGGCAGAGCGACTCCTACGTCTTCGACGAGCTGTACCGCTCGGGCCGCATCGAGCTCGAGGTCGTGCCGCAGGGCAACCTGGCCGAGCGCATGCGCGCCGCCGGGGCCGGCATCGGCGCGTTCTTCTGCCCCACCGGCGTCGGCACGCCGCTGGCCGAGGGCAAGGAGGTGCGCGAGATCGACGGCCGCACCTACGTCCTGGAGATGCCGATCAAGGGCGACGTCGCGCTGATCTCGGCGCACACCGCCGACCGGATGGGCAACCTCGTCTACCGCAAGACGGCCCGCAACTTCGGTCCGGTCATGGCCACCGCCGCGTCGACCGTGGTCGCGCAGGTGTCGCAGGTCGTCGAGGTCGGCGCGCTCGACCCCGAGGCCGTCGTGACGCCGAGCATCTACGTCGACCGCCTCGTGCAGGTCGAGCCCCGTCACCTGCAGGTGGAAGGAGCCCGCTGATGACCGTCGAGAACACCGACCGCGGCCCGCTGGACCGCGACGAGCTCGCCGCCCGCGTCGCGCAGGACATCCCCGACGGGGCGTACGTCAACCTCGGCATCGGCCAGCCGACCAAGGTCGCCGACCACCTGTCGGCCGACTCCGGCGTCGTCCTGCACACCGAGAACGGCATGCTCGGCATGGGCCCGCAGGCCCGCGGCGACGACGTCGACACCGACCTCACGAACGCAGGCAAGGTCCCGGTGACCGAGCTGCCCGGCGCCGCGTACTTCCACCACGCCGACTCCTTCGCGATGATGCGCGGGGGCCACCTGGACGTCTGCGTGCTGGGCGCCTTCCAGGTCGCCGGCAACGGCGACCTGGCCAACTGGCACACCGGCGCGCCGGACGCCATCCCCGCCGTCGGCGGCGCGATGGACCTGGCCATCGGCGCCAAGGAGGTGCTGGTGATGATGAGCCTGTTCGCCAAGGACGGCTCGGCGAAGATCGTGCCGGCCTGCACCTACCCGCTCACCGGCGTCGGCTGCGTGAGCCGGGTCTACACCGACCACGGCGTGTTCGAGGTGGGGGGCGACGGCGTCACGGTGCTGGAGACCTACGGCCTGTCGTTCGACGAGCTCGCCGCGCGCATGGACGTCCCGCTCCGGCGCGCCTGAGGACGTCCCGGACGCCGTCCGGCGCCGATAGACTCGCGTCCATGCCCTCCCGCGCCGCGTCGGAGCCTCGGCGTCCCGAGCTGCTCACCACGCACACCCGGCGCGTGCTGTTCGCCCCGCTGGACGCGCACGGCCGGGCCGAGACCGTGGCCGAGCGGCTCCGCACGGCGATCTCGCTCGGCGTCCTGGCCGAGGGCGACGTGCTGCCGCCCGAGCCGGAGCTGGCCGCCCAGTTCAACATCTCCCCGGTCACCCTGCGCGAGGCGCTCAACCGGCTGCGCGACCAGGGCCTGGTCACGACCCGGCGCGGGCGCGGCGGCGGCACCGTCGTCACCGCCCCCACGGTCAGCCAGATCCGCGTGGCCATGGACCAGGTACGCGCACTGACCGCGCTGGACCTGCGCGACCTGGCCGACTGGCGCCGTGCCCTGTCGCTGGAGTCGGTGCGGCTGGCCGCCCGCCGCGCGTCCAGCGAGGACGTGGCCCCCATGCCCCGCAGCGTCGAGCGCCTGCACGAGGCCGGCGACGGCATCGAGGGCCGCCGCGCCGAGAGCCGCTTCTTCATCGAGCTGGGCGCGGCGTCGCAGTCGACGCGGCTCAGCACCGCCCTGATCAACGCGCAGGTGGAGTACAGCCCGGTGCTCACCCTCGTCTACCACAGCGTCGACACCCGCGAGCACGTCGCACGGCTGCTCGAGCCGGTGTCCGAGCACCTGCGCGAGGTGCGCGTCCGCGAGGCCGAGGAGGCCGTCACGGAGGCCATCGGGTTCGTCGCCGCCCGGGCCGGCACCCTGCGCTCGAACGGATGGCACGCATGAGACGCGACATGGAGCAGCGCGCCCAGCGCATCGTGGACGTCACGGACCGGCTCTTCACCGACCTCGAGCGGCTCGCCGACGCCACCGCGCCGCTGCTGGCCGGGGCCACGGACGCCGAGGCGCTGGCCGCGGTCGCCGAGCCGCTGGTCGCCGAGCACCTGGCCGAGCACGAGCTGAGCATCGGCGCCGGCATGGCCACCGCGCCCGAGGCCGGCGGGCTGGGCCCGCTCGGCACGATGGTCTGGTGGCGTCGCGACGACGGCACCGTGCGGCGCAAGCAGCACGTCGACAACCCGGCGTCGGACTCCTACTACGACTTCGCCCACTCGCGCTGGTTCCGCACGGCGGTCGAGACCCGGCAGCGGACGCTCATCGCCCCGTTCGTCGACTCCTGGGGCACCGACGACCTGACCATGGTCGCCGCCGTGCCGGTCGTGGTGGGCGGCGCGGTGCTGGGGGTCGTGGCCGCCGACCTCGTGGTGCGCACCTGGCTGGCCGCGGTCGACGAGCTGCTCGACCCGATGTGCCGCGAGCTGCTGCTGGACGCCGAGGACCGCGTCGTCGCCAGCTCGGACCCGACGGTCGAGCTGTCGGTGCGGCTGCGCGCCCTCGGCGAGGCCCGGGTCGAGCGCCGCGTCGCCGTCGGCGCCTCCGGCTGGACGCTCGTCCACCTCGCCTGACCCCTCCCCCACGACGACGGGACGCCGCCCGCGGCTGCGGACGACGTCCCGTCGGGTCGGGCTGCGGTCAGGAGACCAGGCGCGCCTCGCCGACCTCGGCGGCCGACTCGGGCAGGCCGTGCTCGCCCAGGATCTTCACCAGGCGGCCGTCCTCGCGCATGCTCGCCACGAGCTCGTCGAGCGCCTTGGCGAGGGCCTCGTCCTTCGGGTGGACGAGCATGCTCGTCTGGCTCGGCTCGTTGGTGGCCGGCACGCGGTCGTCCTCCTCCAGCACGGCGAGCTTGTAGTCGGTGCCCTTCGCCGAGATGGTCGCGGCGCCGTAGCCGTCCAGCGCGGCGTCCAGGCGGCCGGCCTTCAGGTCGTTGGCGAGCGCGCCGGAGTCGGCGTACACGCGCAGGTCGGTGCCCGGCAGGGCCTTGAGGGCGTCGACCCACAGGTAGCCCTCGACGGTGCCGATCTTCTTGCCCAGCAGGTCGTCGACGGTCGACAGGCCGTCCTCGGACATGACGGTCAGCTCGTCCACGTAGAGCGGGGCGCTCAGCGTCGTCTCCTGGGCCCGGGCCTCGGTGCGGTAGAAGCCGCCGACGGCGACGTCGACGCGACCGGTGTTGACCGCGGGGATCGCCGCGGCGTAGGTGTACGGCGCGTGCTCGATCTCCAGGCACTCCTCCTCGGCCAGGACCTTGAGGATGTCGGAGTCGATGCCGGCGATCTCGCGGTCCTGCTCGAAGGAGTAGGGCGGCGTGTTGGTGAGGCCGACGGTCAGGACCCCCTCCTTGACCGTCGAGACGTCGTGCGCGGGCTTGCAGTCGGCGGCGACGCTGGACTCGGAGTCCGAGCTACAGGCCGACAGCACGAGGGCGGCGGCAGCGAGGACGCCACCGACGCGCAGCACAGAGGACTTCATGGTTTCTCCTAGTGGGGTGGGGTGGTGACTCACAGGTGCCGGTTCAGGCGCCGTTCGAGTCGGGCTACGAGCCAGCTCGCAGGGATCGTGACGGCCAGGTAGAACAGGCCGGCCAGGACGAGGACGTCGAGGTAGCGGTACGTGGCCGCTCCCACCGAGTACGCCTGGCTCAGCAGCTCGGGCAGGCCGACGGAGTAGGCCAGCGCGCTGATCTGGAAGATCAGGATCGCGAAGCCCATGAGGGTGGGCAGCGCGATGCGCAGGCCCTGCGGGATCACGACGAACCGCTGCGTGTCGCCGCCGGAGAGGCCGAGGGCGGAGGCCGCCTCCAGCTGTCCGGTCGGCACGGCGCGCAGGCCGGCCCGGATGATCTCGCTCGTGTAGGCGGCCGTCGTCAGCGACAGCGCCACCACGACGGCGGGGAAGGTCTCCAGCGTCAGGCCGGCGTCCGGCAGGCCGAAGTAGATCAGCTGCAGCATGACCAGGGCGGGCATGCCGCGGCCGACCTCGACCAGCACGATCGCCGGCAGCCGCACGGGCAGCCGCTTGGACGAGGACCACAGCGCCAGCACCAGGCCGAGCGTGAGGCCGATGGCCAGGCTGAGGCCGGTGACCTTGAGGCTCAGGCCGAGGCCGTCGAGCAGCCGGGGCGTCCAGTCGGCCCAGTCGTCGAGCAGGGACGTCGACATCAGCGGCTCCTCTCGATGCTGAGCCTGTCCTCGAGCCAGCGCGACAGCAGCGCCAGCGGCGTGCCGAGCGCGATGTACACCGCGCCGGCGAGGATGAACGGGAGCAGGCCGGCGCCGGTGGCGCGGGCGTCCTGGCCGGCGACGAGCATGACCTCGGCGACGCCGATGGTGGACACCAGCGCGGAGTCCTTGAGCAGGCTGATCGCCCAGGTGACCATGCCCGGCACCGCGACGCGGGCGGCCTGCGGGGCGATGACCCGCGTGTACGTGGTGCGCCGGCCCAGGCCGAGCGCCTGGCAGGCCTCGAACTGGCCGCGGTGCACGGCGAGCAGGCTGCCGCGGTAGACCTCGGACAGGTGCGCGGCCGACACGAGGCCCAGCGCGATCACGGCGGCCTGGAACGGGTCGAGCCGGATCGCGCCGCTGCCGATGCCGAAGAAGACGATGAACAGCAGCACGATCGGCGGGATGCCGCGCAGCACGTCCACGACCACGCGGGCCAGGCCGCGCACCAGCAGCCACGGCGTGCGCCGCAGCAGCACCAGGACGAGCCCGACGAGCGCCCCGACCGCGAAGGACGCGCCCGTGACGGCGAGCGTCGTCGGCACCGCCTCGAGGATGAGCAGGAGGTGGTCCATCAGCGGTCCCGGATGGCGGACAGGAACGTGCGGGTGCGCTCCACCTTCGGGTCGGCGAGGACGGCCTTGGGCTCGCCCTCCTCGATGATCCGGCCGTCGGCCATGACGACCAGGCGGTCGGCGACCTCGGCGGCGAAGTGGATCTCGTGGGTGACGACGATCATCGTCATGCCCTTGTCGGCGAGCTGGCGCATGACGGCCAGCACCTCGAGGCCGAGCTCGGGGTCGAGCGCGGACGTCGGCTCGTCGAACAGCATGACCTTGGGGTCCAGCGCCAGGGCGCGGGCGATGGCCACGCGCTGCTGCTGGCCGCCCGAGCACTTCGGCGGGAAGGCGGACGCCTTGCTGGCCAGGCCGACCTGCTCCAGCAGGGCCATCGAGCGCTCGTCGGCCTCCTTGCGCGAGCGTCCGAGCACGCGCTCCTGCGGCAGCGAGACGTTGCGCAGCACCGACAGGTGCGGGAACAGGTTGAACGACTGGAACACCATGCCGACGTCGCGGCGCAGCTGCATGAGCTCGGCGTTCTTGACGCCGCGCGCCGTGTCGAGAGTGCGGCCGAGCACGGTCACGCTGCCCGAGTCGGGCACCTCGAGCAGGTTGATGCAGCGCAGGGTCGTGCTCTTGCCCGAGCCGGACGGGCCGATGACGGCCACGACCTCGCCGGCCGCGACGGTCAGGTCGACGTCGTCGACGGCCACGTGCCCGGCGTACTCCTTGCGGACGTTCGCCAGGCTCAGGATCGCCTGCCCGGCGGAGGGGTCGGTCGTCACGCGGAGGTCTCCTTCTTCACGGTGCGGACGGCGTCGACCAGCGCGGTGGCGATGGTGCGGACGTCGTCCTCGGTCATCGGCGTCGACAGGGCGACGAGGCCGTTGGTGCCCGCCATGACGCCACGGTGGTAGGCCTCCCACCACAGCCGGCCCACGTCGACGGGCTCGCGCAGCCGGGTGAGCGACCCGCCGCCGGAGGCGGCGACGCCGGCCTCGGCGAGCAGGCCGCGCAGCAGCTCGCCCAGGCGGTCGAGCCGCGCGATGGCGGCCTCGTCCAGGTGCTCGAGCGCCACGCGTCCGGCGGTCATCGTCACCGGGTTGGCGCTGAACGTCCCGCCCCACCCGACGGCCCCGCCGCGGCGCGGGTCGAACACGTCCATGATCTCCGCCCGGCCACCGAGGCCGCCGACCGGGTAGCCGCCGCCGATGACCTTGCCGAACGTGACCAGGTCCGGCTCGATGCCGTAGCGGCGGTGCAGGCCCCCGATGCCGAGGCGGTAGGTGATGACCTCGTCGACGACGAGCACCGCACCGAGGCGGCGGGTCGTCTCGCGCAGGTGGGTGACGAAGGCCGGGTCGGCCGGCACGAGGCCCGCGCGGTTCGGCATGAGGTCGACCAGGACCGCGGCCAGGCGGTCCCCGTGCTCGGCCAGCGCGGCGTCGTAGGCCTCGCGGTCGCCCTGCGGGACGACGACGACGGTCTGGCCGACGGCGGCCGGCACGCCGGGCGCCGTGACGTCGACGACCGCGTCGGTCGTGCCGTGGTAGCTGCCGGCGAAGCGCAGCACCACGTCGCGGCCGGTGGCGGCGCGGGCGCCGCGCAGCGCCGTCATGACCGCCTCGGTGCCCGAGTTCGAGAAGCGCCACATCGGCAGGCCGGTGCGCTGCTGGAGCAGCTCGGCCAGGGCGACGTCCTCGGCGGTGGGCAGCCCGAACGCGGTGCCCTGCGGCACGACCTGCGCGACGGCCCGCTGGACCGGCTCGAAGGCGTGCCCGTGCACGAGCGCCGTGTAGTTGTTGTTGCAGTCGAGCACCCGGTGGCCGAGCTGGTCCTCCACCCAGGCGCCCTCGCCGCGGACGGCGAACGGCGGGGTGGGCGGGACGAACAGCGTCGTGCGGGTGTTGCCGCCCGGCATGACGGCGCGGGCCCGGGCCGCCAGCGGGTGGTCGGCGTACGCCTCCTGGGCCGGGCCGGTCACGCGTCCACCACGATGGTCCGGCTCTGCTCGCGCATGAAGCCCTGCAGGTAGTGCACGCCCAGGCCGCCCTTGCCGGTCGAGCCGCTGCGCTTCCAGCCGCAGAACGACTGCACGCCCGGCCACGCGCCGGTGGTGGCGCCGGCGGCGCGGTTCACGTAGAGGACGCCGGCCTCGATCTCGTCCAGGAAGGTGTCGACCTGCTCGGGGTCGGCGCTGAAGACGCCGGCGGACAGGCCGTACTCGACGGCGTTCGCCTCGGTCATCGCGTCCTCGAAGGAGTCGACGGCGATGATCGTGAGGAACGGCGCGAACAGCTCCTCGCGGGTCAGACGGTGGCCGATCGGCAGGTCGGTGACGACGACGGGGCGGAACCAGTTGCCCTCGAGGTCGTCCGCGCGACCGCCGGTGAGGACGCGGCCGTCGGCCTGGGCCTGGGCGATCGCCTCGTCCACGCGGGCGGCGATGGCGTCGTCGATGACCGGGCCGAGTCCGGCGGCCGGGTCGATCGGGTCGGCCAGCACCATCGCCTCGGCCCGCTCGACGATCTTGGCCGCGAGCTCGTCGGCGACCGACCGCTCGACCACGACGCGGCGGCACGCGCTGCACTTCTGGCCCGACAGGCCGAAGGCGGAGCGCACGATGCCGCTGGCGGCGGCGTCCAGGTCGGCCGACGCGGCCACGACGGCGACGTTCTGGCCGCCCATCTCGGCCAGGACGGGACGGGGCAGCCCGTTGGGCCGCGGCGTCTCGACCAGCTGCCAGCCGACGGCCGACGAGCCGGTGAAGGCGATGCCGTCGACGTCCGTGGCGGCCAGGGCCTTGCCGGTCTCCGCGCCGCCGTGGACGACGTTGAGCACGCCCGCGGGCAGCTGCTCGGCCAGGATGCGGGCGATGACGCCGCTGGAGCGCGGGGTCTTGTCCGACGGCTTGAGCACGACGGTGTTGCCGGTGACCAGCGCGGCGCTGGTCATGCCGACCAGCAGCGCGGCCGGGAAGTTGAACGGCGAGATGACGCCGAACACGCCGACCGGCACGAGCACGTCGTAGTTCTTCTCGGTCTCGGTCGAGATCTGCTGCACGGCGTAGCCGTCGTTGTCGGCCATGAGGCGCGTGTAGTGCGCGATCATGTCGAGCACCTCCTGCACCTCGCCGACGGCCTCGAGCCGGGTCTTGCCGGTTTCGGCCGAGACGAGCGCGGAGATCTCCGGCACCTGGCCGGCGAGCTCGTCGCGGGCCTTCAGCAGCACCGCGTTGCGCTCGGCGTACGGGGTGCGGCGCCAGCCCTTGGCGGCGGCCTTCGCAGCGGCGACGGCGCGGTCGACCACCGAGGCGTCGGCCTCGTGGGCCCGGCCCACGACGACGCCCGGGTGGCACGGGTCCTGGCGCTCGATCGCGGCGCCCTCGAACAGCTCCTGGCCGTCGACGACGTGCGGCTCGGCCGGCGCCTTCGTCGAGCGGGCGACCGAGAGCGCCGCCTCGAACCGACGCTCCGTGTCGGCGTCCCCGAGGGTGGACGAGGAGTAGTCGATCTTCTGGCTCATGGCGTTCCTTCCGGTCCGGCGGCGATGTGACCGCGGTCATGTCCGCGCATCGAATGGGGGTTAACATACACAACTATTTTTTTCTTGCCCAGACCTTTCCCGATCTTCTCGACGCGGCGGTTTCCGAAGTGTTTCGACTTGGTTTCGAGGCCTCGTGACCCTTGACGGGTGAGCCCAAGGTCGTCCAGGACCGATGCCGATCAATTCGCGCGAAGGGCTGGTCAAGAAAAACGACATAGTTGTATGTTTGCGCCCACGATGCCGGAGCGGCCGGCGAGCACGGAGGGAAAGCAGCGTGGCGGAGAAGCGGGTCGTCGTGGTCGGCGGCGGAGTGGCGGGCCTGTTCACCGCCTGGGACCTGGTGCGAGCCGGGGGCGTCCAGGTGGACGTCCTGGAGATGTCGCACCCCGGCGACGGCTCGTCCGGGCGCTCGGTCGGCATGGTCGAGACCCAGTACTTCGACGCCGCCGACGTCGCGGTACGCGCCTACGGACGTGAGGTATACAGCCGGCTCGAGACCGACGAGGGCCTGAGCTTCACCCACGGCGGCTACCTGCGCCTGGGCCGCACCGACGCCGACCTCGAGCTGTTCGGGGCGAGCATCGAGACCCAGCGCGCCGCCGGCGTGGACGACGCGGTGGTGCTGACCCGCGCGGAGCTCGGCGAGCGGTGGGGCCACCTGGTCACCGACGACCTGTCCGGCGGCCTGTTCGGCGCCTGGGACGGCTACGTCGACGGCTACGAGGTGTGCCAGGTGCTGGCCCGCCTGGTGCGCGCCGCCGGCGGCCGCGTGCACACGAGCACCCGCCTGCTCGGCGCCGAGCGTCCGGGCGCCTGGCGCCTGGAGACGACGGCCGGCGTGTTCGAGGCGGACGTCGTCGTCAACGCCGCCGGCTCGTGGGCCGGCCGGGTCGGCGACCTGCTCGGCGCGCCGATCGCGCTCACGCCGCAGCTGCACGGCGCGGTCACCGTCGAGCTCGCGCACGACGTGCCGTTCACGCCGTTCATCATGGACTACATGCCCGGCTCGGGCGTCGAGGGCGTGTACTTCCGCTCCGAGCGCCCCGACCAGCTCATCGCCGGCCTCCACACCGAGGAGGCCATCTCCCCCACGGTCGATCCGGACACCGCGCTCGGCAGCCTGGCCATGGCGGAGGTGGAGCGGATCATCGAGCTGCTCCTGCCCCGCCTGCACAACGTCGACGACATGGCGATCGGTCGCAGCTGGACCGGCACGTACCCGATGACGTCCACCCTGGCCCCGATCACGGGACCGCACCCGGACCAGCCCTCGGTGGTCTACGCGGCCGGCGGCGGCGGCAACGGCATCCAGCTCGGCCCGGCCATCGCCCGGCACGCAGCCGACGCGATCCTCGAGCGTCCGAGCGCCTTCGCCCAGCACGCGCTCGACTGGCAGGTGACCGCCGGCGCCGTCATCTGACGCGTCCGGCCCCGCTCCCCCGAACCGGCGGGGCGCAGGCGTCCACGGCGGCCCCCCGACCGCTCCGACCCTGCGCCTCGCCTTCCCACTCCCAGGCCCCTCGCCCTCACCCGAGCCCCGCTCCCCCGAGATGTGGGGAGAAATGCACCACGATTCGCGTGATCGTGGTGCATTTCTTCACACATCTCGCCGGATGGGACGCGTGGTGAGGACCTGGTGCTCCCGGTGGGACTCGAACCCACACTGCGACGGGTTTAAGCCGTCCGCCTCTGCCGATTGGGCTACGGGAGCGCGGCGGCCAGCCTAGTCAGCCGGCGCCGCGCCGGGGTCGCCGACGAGCTCGCGCAGGGCGGCGACGTGGTCGCGGTAGGCCTGTCGTCCCGCGGACGTCAGCGACAGCCAGGTGCGCACCCGGCCCTTGCCGGTCGGCTTGGAGACGTCCACGTACCCAGCCTCCTGGAGCACCTTGACGTGCTTGCTGACCACCGAGTCCGCGGCGCCGAGCATGTCGCGGACGGCGGAGAACTCGGCCGACGAGGTGGCGTCCAGGAAGGCGCAGATCTTCAGCCGGTTCGGCGCGTGGACGACCTCGTCGAACCGTGCCGTCACGCCTGCTCCCGGATCGACCGGCGCAGCGTCTCGTCGAAGCGACGCCCGAGCACCACGGTGACCGGGACGAGCAGGGCCGCGAGCACGTACAGCGGCCAGACCGTGTCGGTCAGGCGCGGGACGATCGTGGCCGCGAGCGCGACGACGAACACCGAGCCGCCCATCGCGTACGACCAGCGCCGGGCGGGGCCCTCGACCAGCCCGGTCACCCACATGCCGGTCACGCGCCGGTAGGCCTGGATCAGGAGCAGCACCCCGCCCAGGAACACGGCGAGGACGAACAGGTCCAGCAGCGGGCCGCCGAGCGTGAGGCCGACGACGTACGCGGCGAGCATGAGGCCGAGGGTCAGGTGGTACCACCACGGCGAGACGAGCCGGTCGGCCGCGGCGGCCCGGGCAGCGGCGACGTCGTGGAGCGGATCGATGTTTTCCATGTCGGAAACTCAATCATGTTCCAACACGGAAAGTCAATGCTCAGCCGACGACGACGTCGGCCGGGTCCTCCCCCGCCCGCAGCCGGGCCAGCTGGCCGCGCACGACCCGCTCGATGCGGGGCCGCATGGCCGACGTCATGCCGCCCACGTGCGGGCTGACCAGAACGCCGGGTGCCGACCACAGCGGGTGGTCCGCCGGCAGCGGCTCGGGGTCCCAGACGTCCGAGGCGAACCGCAGGCGTCCGGCCTCGGCCAGGATCGCGTCGGTGTCGGCGACCTTGCCGCGGGCCACGTTGACCACCAGGGCTCCGTCGGGCAGCGCGGCCAGGAAACCGGCACCGACCAGGTGGTGCGTCGCCGCCGAGTACGGCACGGCCACCACGACGACGTCGACGGTCGGCAGCAGGGCGTCCAGCTCGTCGGTGCCGTGGACGTGCACGCCGTCCTCGTCACGGGCCCGGGACGCCACGCGCACGAGCTCGCAGCCGAAGCCGTCGAGCCGCCGCGCCACCTGGCTGCCGATGCCGCCGTGGCCCAGCAGCATGACCCGCCGGTCGATGAGGCTGGACGTGAACGCCTTGCGCCACTCGCCGCGCTCCTGCTGGCGCACGTGGACGGGCAGGTCGCGCAGCGCGGCCAGCGTCAGGGCGACGGCCAGCTCGGCGGTCGACTCCTCGTGGACGCCGACCGCGTTCGCCACCCGGCCGCCCTCCCCGATCGCGTCGGCCACGCCGTCGTAGCCCAGCGACTGCAGCTGCACGAGGGCGATGCGCGAGACGTCCAGGCGGGTGAAGGCGTCGCCGCCGCCCAGGTCGTAGGGCCACACGACCAGGTCGAGGTGCCCGTCCGGCTGGTCGGACGACCGCGGGTCCCACACCTCCAGCTCGACGTCCGGCTCGTCGGCCAGCGACGCCAGCCAGGTCTCCTCGGGGACGCTCACGCGCAGCGACGTCATGGGCGGACCTCCGTGAGGATCGAACGGTACGGATGCCCGCCCATGAGGGCCTGGATGACTCGCTCGCTGCACTCGCTCATGGTCCCGATCATGCCCGCACCCGACGCCGGTCACATCGCGTGCCCCTCGTGCGTCAGACAGGTGGAGCAGGACGAGCCTGCCGACGAACGAGGAGACCACCATGAGGACCATGACCTGCCGCGACCTCGGTGGACCGTGCAACCTGGAGCTGCGCGGCGAGACCGCCGACGACGTCATCAAGGCCCAGGACCGGCACCTGCGCGAGGCCGTGCGCGGCGGCGACGCCGACCACGAGCCCGCGCACGAGGCGATGAAGGGACGCTGGCGCAACCCCGTGAAGGGCCTGGGCTGGTACCGCGCCACCAAGAAGGCGTTCGCCGAGCTGCCCGAGGGCTGAGCGTCAGTCGCCCGGCCGCCGCTCGGCGTCGTCGCGACGGGGTCGGACCGTGGCCAGCAGCGACGGCTCGGCTCGGAACTCGATGCGGGTGACGACGCCGCCGGCGACGGTGAAGTCGAAGACGACGCGCGCCTCGCCGCGGTGCATCCACGCCGCGGCGGGGCGTCCGTCGGCGAAGACCGGCAGCGCCGCCTGGGCCGAGCCGTTGAAGAACGTCGAGACCGGCTCGCGCCCCTCGATGCGGGCCGGGGTGCCGAGCGCCAACGCCATGTCGTCCGCGCTCACCACGACGTCGGGCGCCAGCAGCAGCACGAGCCGCTCGAGCTCGCCGCCGCGGGCCGCGGACAGGAACGCGTCGACGACCTCCCAGTCGGCCGGGACGCGCGCCGCCTCCGGCGCGGGCGCGGCCAGCTTGGCCCGGGCCCGGGACGCGAGCTTGCGGGCGGCGGCCGGCGAGCTGTCGAGCACCGCGGCGACCGCCGCGAAGTCGTGGCCGAAGCCGTCGTGCAGCACGAACGCGACCCGCTCGTTGGGCGAGAGCCGGTCCAGGACGACCGACAGCGCCTCCCCCACCGCGTCGCTGCGCACGACGTCGTCAGCCGGGTCGTCGTCGGCGCCGGGACCGTCGACCGGCTCCTCGGGCACGGGCACCTTGGCCCGCAGCCGGTCCAGGCACAGCCGGGTGGTCACCGTCGTCAGCCAGGCCGGCAGGCTCTCGACCTCCTGGTCGGTGCCGTGCAGGCGCAGCCACGCCTGCTGGACGACGTCCTCGGCCTCGACCCGGTCGTCGAGCATGCGGGCGGCCAGGCGCACGAGGCGCGGACGCTCGGCCTCGAACGCCTCGGCGTCCCCCGACCGTCCGCTCACGGTGTCACCCGGACGAGCTCGACCTCGTCGGTGAGCTCGGCGAACCAGGGCTCGGACTCCACGAACGCGACGAGCGCGTCCGGGTCCGGCCCGTTGAGCACGACGTCGGTCGACTCCTCCTGCAGCTGCCAGGACTGGATGACCCCGACGCCGGACGCGTTCATGGGCCCGCGCATCTCGCCGAACACGGCCATGAGGGTCTCGTTGCCGGGGACGTGGTCGTAGGCGAGCTCGGCGCGGACGTGCCCGTGCAGGCGAGCCACGACGACGGCGCAGTCGCCGAACGGCGTCCGCTCGCCCGTGCGCAGGTCCTCGACGTAGGAGCCGCGCGGCGCCCACACACCCTCGAGCACCTGGGTGACCAGCTCGACGAAGCGCGGGTCGGTGCACCGCACCTCGATGTCGACCGCCTTCACCCGCTCGTGGCCGTCCAGCAGCGTCCCGCCGCCGACCACCTTCGCCTTGACGCCCTCGGCGGCGAGCTCGTCCTCGATCGGGTCCTCGTACCAGTCGCCCCGGTGGACCGGCTGCACCCGCGCCGGCAGGTGCACGCGGTGCGTGGGCCGACGGCGCCCGATCACGGCCGGTCCAGCGGGAGGACGAACGACAGCGCGATGCCGTCGAGGATGTCGTGCTCGCTGATGACGATCTCGCCGGTCTGCAGCGGCAGGTGCGACAGCACCGAGTCCAGCACCAGCGCCCCGCCGCCGATGACGTCCGCGCGACCGGGGTGCATGAACGGCAGGTCGCGCCGCTCGGCCACCGACATGGACGCCAGGGCCAGGCACGCGCTGGTCATCTCGTCGACCGGGATGCGCGCGCCGTGCAGCGCGTCGCGGTCGTAGGCGGGCAGCTCGAGGGCGTGGGCGGCGACCGTCGTGATGGTGCCGGCGACGCCGATGAGCGTCGAGACGGGCGGGTACTTCTCCAGCTCGCGGCCGATCAGCCGGTCGCAGGCGTCCAGGCACGTGCCGATCTCGGCCAGCGTGGGCGGGTTGGCGTGCAGGAAGCGCTCGGTCATCCGCACCGACCCGACGTCGTAGGACTCCCCCACGTCCGGGCCGAGCGGCTTGTCGCCCAGCACGAGCTCGGTGGACCCGCCACCGATGTCCAGCACCGCCCGGGAGCCCGGCGGCAGGCCCCAGGTCGCGCCGACGTACGAGAAGCGCGACTCGGTCGTGCCCGTGATGACCTCGGGCCGCACGCCGACGACGCGCTCGACGCGCTGGCCGAAGTCCGCCGCGTTGGCCGCGTCGCGGGTCGCGGACGTCGCGCAGAAGCGCACCTTCGCGACGTCGTGCTCGCGGATGATCGCGGCGTACTCCTCCAGCGCGCGCAGCGTGCGCTCGATCGCCTCCTCGGCCAGGACGCCCGTGCGGTCGACCCCCTGGCCGAGCCGGACGATGCGCATCTCGCGGGCCAGGTCGGTCTTGCTGCCGTCGACGCCGACGTCCGCCACCAGCAGGCGGATCGAGTTCGTGCCGCAGTCGATCGCGGCGACGCGCTGGGCATCGAGCATGGGCGCGAGCCTATCGAAGCCGCTCCGCCTCGGCCCGGCGTCAGTCCTCCAGCATGCGGCTCTCGTCGAAGGGGCGCTGCCCGTCGAGCACCGCGTCGAGCCGCTCGCGGTCGATCGTCCCGGTCCAGTGCCCGACGAGCACCGTGGCGATCGAGTTGCCGGCGAAGTTGGTCAGCGCCCGCGCCTCGGACATGAAGCGGTCGATGCCGACGATGAGCCCGACGCCCTCGACGAGCTCGGGCCGGTGCGAGTTGAGCCCGCCGGCCAGCGTCGCCAGGCCCGCGCCGGTCACGCCCGCCGCGCCCTTGGAGGCGATGATCATGAACACCAGCAGCGAGACCTGCTCGCCGATCGACAGCGGCTTGCCCAGGGCGTCGGCCACGAAGATCGACGCCATCGTCAGGTAGATGGCGGTGCCGTCGAGGTTGAACGAGTACCCGGTCGGCACGACGATGCCGACGGTCGACTGGGCGACGCCGGCGTGCTCCATCTTCGCGATGACGCGCGGCAGCGCCGACTCCGACGACGACGTGGACAGGATGAGCAGGAACTCGCGGCCCAGGTACCGGAACAGCTTGAGCACGTTGACCCGGGTGACGACCCACAGCAGGGTGCCCAGGACGCCGAAGACGAACAGCACGCAGGTGACGTAGAAGCCGATCATCACCGTCGCCAGGCTCTTGAGCGCGTCCACCCCGGTGGCGCCGACGACCGCCGCCATGGCGCCGAACGCGCCGATCGGGGCCAGCCACATGATCATCGCCAGCACCCGGAACACGACCTTCTGGATGTACGCGATGCCGGTCAGCACCGTCGCCGCCGGCTCGCCCATCGCCTGCAGCGCGAAGCCCACGAGCAGGGCGACGAGCAGCGTCTGCAGGACCTCCCCGGAGGTCAGCGCCGAGACGAGCGTGTCGGGGATGATGCCGAGCAGGAACTCCCAGGTCGACTCGTCCTCGGCGACCTGCTCGGACCCGGTGGCGGCCAGCTCGTCG
>JANDJZ010001490.1:0-10256 GCA_027943245.1 Acanthamoeba sp. SK_2022b | reverse complement strand
GGCGGGCGCGCGCTCCGGCTCTCGCTGCGCGCCGGCGCGAGCAGTCCCAGAACCAAGGAAACGCGAAAGAAAGACAAAGAAAAGGCCAAGGAAAAAGAGAAAAAGGAGAAGAGCAAGCGCAAGCAGAAGAAGGCGTGGGCCAAGAAGAGCAGCGGCAAGAAGAAGAGCGGCGGGGACGACGCGGCCAAGCCGGTCGGGCGCAGGAAGGAGGACATGCGGATGCTGGGCCAGCGCCAGACCATGATGAAGCTCTCCCAGCGCATGGAGTCGATGTCGACAATCATGCGTCCCGCCAGGTCGTCGTCGCTCACGCCGCGCGACATCGCCGACGCCGCCGGCAACCCGGACGGCGACGCGGGCGCGGAAGCGCCGCCCCACATGCAGTCCTTTGCCGATCTCTCGGTCACGTCGGCACACACGGTCATTCGCAAGGTCACGCCGGAGCAGACCTACGGCATGACCTTCACCACCTCCGGCCCGGCCGTCGAAGTGCTCGTCGAGGGCGCCCGCAAGGAGGTGTGCCCTCTCCCAACCAACCACGCGCGACTTCGCAGGCTTGTGTGATCGATCATCGCTGACCGAACCCCTTTGGCGCGCGCGCGCGTGTGCGTGTGCGCGTGCAGAAAGCGATCACGGATCTGTTGACGGACATCGGGTTGCTCCAGTACAAGGACAACCTCTTGCAGGCTCAGGTGCGCGCGCCTGGTTCCGCACGGGCACGCACGCGTTCGTCCCGCCTGACTCTTTGCGGTCGTGTGTGTGTGTGTGTGTGTGTGTGTGTGTGTGTGTGTGTGTGTGTGTGTGTGTGTGTGTGTGTGTGTGTAGGACCTGCGCATAACCGACCTGCCGCTGCTCAAGGAGTGGGACCTCGACCGATTAGGCATCAGCCTGATGGGCCACAAGAAGAAGCTGCTCAAGGCCTTCCAGCAGTCCCTCAATCGGATCGCAAGTACTTGCTCTCCCTCTAGCCTCTCCCTCCCAACCGACGAGTGGGCGCTCACGCGCTGTTGTCCAGACGGCGGGGAGGGCGATCCGCTGTATTGGGTGATGGAGCCGAGCGAGCTGAGCCTGGGCAAGCGTCTCGGCGGCGGCAATTTCGGGGAGGCACGGGCCCTTGCCCCCCCCCCAAACGCATGCGTGGTGTTTCTGACGACTGGGCCGGGTGCTGGACAGGTGTTTGTGGGCAAGTGGCGTGGCACGACGACGGTCGCGATCAAGCAGCTGCGAGAGGTGGACACCTCCTCGCTGCAGGAAGAGGCCAAGATCATGAGGCAAGCGCTCCCCACTTTATTTATATTTATTTATTTATAACTCCTATTACCGCGAACGAATTAATTCTTATGAACGCGACGCGGGCAGTTCGGTGTCGGTCCACCCCAATGTGGTGACCCTCTACGGCGTGGCGCTCAGCCCGGGCTCCGCCTACCTCGTCACCGAGTTCATACCGGATGGGTCCCTCGACTCCTACCTTAAGGTGGCTTCCTCTCTCTCATTCGCTGCTTTTCTGCTCAATTTCTGACCTCCTTGTGTGTGTGTGTGTGTGTGTGTGTGTGTGTGTGTGTGTGTGTGTGTGTGTGTGTGTGTTGGCCCTGCGTGCAGTCCAACATCAACCGAATACACCCCAAGGTCCTCCTGCGTATGTGTCGGGACGTCGCGGCCGGAATGGTGAGTGGTCCATTTTTTATTTTTATTTTTATTTTATTTATTGAACGAAACCTTTTCGTAACGGGCTGTCTTGGCGTCGTTGTGTCGTTTCCGCGTGTAAACACAGGACCACCTGCACTCGCATCGCATAGTCCATAGGGACTTGGCCACGCGAAACCTGCTCCTCAAGCTCCGCCACAGCGGCGACCCCGTGATCAAGGTACACACCGCGCCCCACTGCCCACTCCCCATCTCAGGCGCGCACCTCACTAATCCACACACACACACACACACACACACACACACATCACACACACACACACACACACACACACACACACACACACACACACACACACACACACACAACGCGCGCGCACATGGCACAGGTGTGTGACTTTGGTCTGTCGCGAACGCTGGAGGCGAGCGAGTACTACTGGGCCACCAAGTCCCTGATGCCCATCCGATGGTCCAGCCCCGAGGCGCTCAAGTACCGCAAGTTCACGCCCAAGTCCGACGTCTGGAGCTTCGGCGTCGTCATGTGGGAGGTAAGTGCCGTGGCCGGCGGAGAAAGGCGGACAGTGCAGTTGACCACGGCTGACTTTGTTTTGTGTGCGTTGACCGGTCAAAGATTTTCTCGTTCGGTCAAGTGCCCTACACCACGCTGGCCAACAGCGAGGTCATGGACTGGCTGGACCAGGGCGAGCGCCTGCCGCAACCCAACAGGTGCCCCGAGGCGGTGTACCGGGTGATGCTCAAGTGCTGGCACGTCGATCCCAAGCGTCGCCCGGCCTTCTCCGAGCTCTTCAGCGTGCTCGAGCGCATACTCGAGGCCGACGACCAGCCCGACCACGTCGTCCCGTCGTCGCCCTCTCCGTTGTCGCAGTCGACAGCGGCGGCGGCCCACCACCACCACCCACGACCTCCGGTGGCGCTGGGCTCGTCGATGGCCGCCTACGGGCCGGGCGGCGGAATTCTGTCGACATCAGGACCGGTGCCGGTGACAGTGTCGACAGTGCCGACGGCCAGCGAGGACGAGAGCGGCGATGGCAGCGGCACGGTCGACCTGGCCAGCATGTGGGGCGACGGCCGGCAGGTCGCCGCCGCCGGAGCTCTGCCACCAGCAGAGTCGCCAAAGAGCGAACACGGCGGAAAGAAAGAAAGCGGCGAGAGGGGGCGAGCCGTTCAAAGAGCGAAGGACGACGAGGGCAAGGGGCAAGCAAAGGGTAGCCACGGAGAAGCCGCTCTGGCCGAGTATGGCCCCGGCGGCGGCGGCGGGGAGGCCGAGCAGCGCCCACCGACCACCAGCGCCGCCACCCCGACGAGGGACGAGCGCGTGGAGGGCTCCACCATCGAACAGATCATGCGGGACACCACTCGCAGGACCGCAGACCCCGCGCCCGTCGTCATCCCCGTACGCGCCACCGCACACACGCACACGCACACGCACACGCACACGCACACGCACACGCACACGCACACGCACACGCACACGCACACGCACACGCACACGCACACGCACACGAACGTGGCTCACATGTGTGTTCCCGGGCCCGTGCAGGAGATGGAGTTGCGGCTCAAGGAGGAGCTGCCCCGAGGCGATGCGCGGGCGTGTCCCTGCATGATCCGCGTCGGCGCCAACGTGTGGTGCGGCGCGCCCGGCGGGAGGATCGACGTCTACCACGCCATGGTATGAGCGGAATGCCACAGCTAATTATTTTCTTTTTTTAATGAATTAATGAATTAATTAATTAACGATTAATGAATTGAATTCGCGCTGTGTTGTGTGCAGACGGCCCAGCACGTCTTCACGATCATGGGCCACTTCAAGTCCCGCGTGCTGCGGCTCGTGCTCATTGGCGGATTCGTGTGGTCGTGCGACGACAACCTGATCCGCGTGTGGGACCCGCTCACCGTACGCCCGGGCCACTCCCCCCTCCCCCCCCGCCCAGCGACGCGTCGAGCGCTCGAGCTCACCTCTCTCTTTGGGGGGGGGGGCGTGGTCGCGCGAGCAGTACAAGCAGGTGTGCGAGTTGACGGAGCACACGGGCATGGTGCGCTCGATCCTGCCGGTCTACCTGCCCTCGTCCAACGACCACCATTCGTATGTCATTCCTTGCATTCCTGTGGTGGTGGTGGTGGTGGTGGTGGTGGTGGTGGTGGTGGTGGTGGTGGTGGTGGTGGTGGTGGTGGTGGTTGGCATCCAAGAATGTGAAGACTGACCCTCCAGGACAGGCCGTCGTCGACAGCGAGAAAGGGCCTGCGGCGTTCGAATTCCACGATCATCTCGCCGCGCGATCAGGCGTTGTCTTCGTCGTCCTCCTCCCCCGTGGCGACGGGCATGCGCAAGCTGCAGTCGTCCGTCGAGAGCACGGCGGCGGCGCGGCGCGGCTCGATGCCCCCGGCCCCCTCCGCCTCGCCCTCCGCCTCCTCCGGCATCCTCAGCGCCGTCTGGACGTCGGACACCAACGGCAAGATCATCATCTGGCATCCCAACGTACGCGTAGTGGTCGTCAATGTCGTGGTCGTCAATGTAGTGGTCGTGGTTTTCGTGGTCGTCAATGTTAACACGAGTTGCGTGTGTGAACGACAGTCGCAGCAGCCGACGGTGATGAAGGAGATAGTGTTGCGGGAGGAGCCCATCTCGTGCATGTGTCAGGTGGGCAACGCCATCTGGCTCGGGGCCGAGAAGCGAATCTATTGCGTCGACCTCAACGTACGACTCGCGCTCGAGTCTCCCCCCTCCCCTCCGCCAATCTCGTGCGTGGCTTTTCGTTAACAACAACAAAGCCTTAACGTCGTCTACTTTTTCTGTAGACACACGCGATGTTCAATTGGACGGCGCATCAGCGAACCGTGAACGACCTCCACTACGAAGACGGTCTCGTGTGGTCGTCGGCCAACGACGGCAAGCTCAAGGTCTCTCCCCCTCCTCTCCCCTCCTCTCCCCTCCTCTCTCCTCATCGCCACGTCACGCTGACGTGTCCGCAGGTGTGGAACGGCGGCGAGACGCCTCAGACGGTGAACCTCGTGTGGGAGGCGGACGTCTCGGCGTCGGTCAACTGCTTCGCGCGCGTGGTCCACCCCAAGTACCCCGCCGCCGTTCGCCTGTGCACCGGCGCCGGCTTCGGCACCGTCACCGTGTGGGACGCCAAGACGAGGGAGAGGAAGCAGCAGGTGGGCCAGCAGAAGGACATCATCAAGAGCATGCTGTGGGTCGACGAGACGCTCACGCTGTGGACGGCCTCGTTCGACGACACCATCCTCCTGTGGCAGCTCACCGTCCCCAGGGCCACGGCCTCCTCGGGCGGACACCACCACCACCACCACCACCACCAGCGCGCCTCCTCGCGGCCATGAAGCGCGTCGAAGCGAGTGTTCCCCTGTACATTTATTTATATGCGCGTGAAGGTGGCGTAGCGCTTTACTTGAGCATCTGTGCTGTTGGGCAGCCACGTGATCGGGTCAGGGAAGTTCTCTGCTGGAAAGAGCGTCCTCAAACGAACGAGGCCTGGCCAAAAGATTGAGGTTATGTTATGGAAGGAAGTTTTGCAAATCATCGGCCCACATGCGTCATGTGGGCTAAACCTTCACCATCTGCGTACTATTTTTATCTTCTTGAATGATGGTTTCCTCATCGTCAGATTCAAATTCAGGATCAGAGAGTCCAAACTCCTCCACTACGTCTCGAATATGAGCCATCTCCTTCTGCCTGCCTTGGCTCTTGGGGTGCTCTGTGTGAGCGTGGAGCCCTTTCCTATCTGCCTCTTTGTGCCACCCCGTGGTCTGATTGTCGCGTTGCACGCCATCGCTGTCCGCTTGTAATCACATAAACCACCCTCTGCTCGCGCAGCAGTGGAAGAAGTTCTTCCAGGCTTCGCCTGTTGCCTGCCCTCTCCTCAAGGCCTCCTCTCGCCTCCCATCACGGTCATCCCTGCCGAGCATCGCGTCAAGCTGAGCGACGATGTCTTCCATGGCCGGCACTTCTTCATCAGCTTCCTCAATGGCGCCGCGCAGTCGCTCGGCACCGCCGGCCGCGTCATGGTGGCATTCTCCTCCTTGATGCGCGCGAACCAAAGTCGGCCACCTTCACGTTCCAGTTCTCGTCCACCAGCAGTCTCGATGCACGATCACCAGTTGGAGTGAGTGGAGGTAGGTGATGCCGAGGGCGGCCCACCGCAGCAGCTTGACGCGCTGATGCCACGAGAGCTTGACGCCTTGCGTGTTGTAGGGCCAGCATGTCGCGCAGGCTGCCCTGCTTGACGAACTCGGTCACGATGCCGAGGTTGGGTCGCTTGTGTTCATTTACCAGATTTATTCAAATCGCATAGGGACAGAAGCTCAGCTGAGCTTTACAATAACCCGCCGAGGGGCAGCCCTCTGGGCAGCAGGTTTCTTCAGCTCTTCTTCACATTGCCGTTTGGCCTGTGCCATCGTCTCCTCGGGCTTCGGGATGCCCAGGTCGATGGGGGAAGTCGAAAGTTGGTGGAAGTTGACGTCCCGAGGAACCACGCCATCATCGCACAGCCGGGTGTAGAGCGAGGGATTGCGGAGCTGAAGGGACCTCACGACTTTGCTCTGAATCGGTAGTGTCGGCACATCGGCGATAGCGGCGAGGGAAGACCAGACGCGCTCCAGCGTTGCCAGGTCGTCGGCGACGATCGTTCCTTGCAGGACGTACTTGCCTGGTGCAAGCTGCGCGCTTTCGAGTAGGGGCTTGGCGCCTCCAGGCAGATCGAAAGCCCTGCGGGCCGATGGGATCCTTGCATACAGGCGCAGACCAGCTCCTGCGAGAGAGGCGGGCCGCTTGGTCGGATCGGGGAAGAGCTCGGCGAGTATCTCTGGTTCGCCATCAATGTCCCGGTACATTGTGTGCTGCTCCTTGGAGATGGGGTGGCAGGAACGGAGGCGCCACGATGATAGGTGGCTACTCCTCTCCGACCGACAACGAAGCCAGCGCCCACCACGCCACTCGGTAGAAGTAAGCAGGGGGTAGTCGGAGGTTGACGATATCGCTCCAGACAGATCGTAGAAGGAATCAACAACTTGGGTGAAAGTGGACCGCGCGTCCTCCTGAACAAGCTGGTCCTGTACATTGTTGAAGGACTGGAGGGTAAGCGGGACGTGTACACGATAGCTCGCGGCCTTTCGCGGAACCGTCGGGGTGGGTTCCTTGCGTCCTTGGATGAACGAGAGGGAGAACTGGATGGGTTGGGCTGTTTGCGCCATGGTTTCTTCAAACGGGTGAACCTTCCTCTTCAAGCTTTTTCTGCGTTTCCTCTTAGCAGGCGTTGCTTTTCCCCGGTAATACAACAGCGGTCTGGATTGGCCATCGGCACAGTTGGACCAGCAGTCACATGACAAGGTCGTGGTGGTGCAGCAGGAGAGGCAAGAACAGCTGGATCTGAGTCCCTTTGGCAGGATTCCAGCAACGACGAAACGTTCTGCCATTAGACTTCGCTGCCTTTCCCCAAGGAACGTTAGGTCCCAGACGGCTCTCCAAGACAACTCTAGGAATTGATGAAGGTATCAACAACATCAGCCCATTCTGCCACACTCACTCAACCTTGCAGCATTCAGATGGAGGCATGAGACTGGAAACTGGGAAACTGTGCCCATGATAGACAATGAAGAAGATGAACGCCGATGGCCATGGTGCCAATACCAAAAGATTAAAACAGTAGAAGTGGTAAAGGTGTGGGCGCTCATTGTTTTGAGGTGTGTCTTCACGCCAAAGGCACCTCCTCGGCCTCGGCTCCAACGTCCTCCTCCTTCTTCTCGAGCAGCTTCTTCTGCAGCTTCTCCTCCTCCATGGCCAGCTTCTTCTGTCGTCTGCGCTCCTTGATCTCGTCCATGTACTTCCTGTTCCACACGTCGCCGTCCTCCAGGAAGTACAGATCGTAGGCCTTGTTTCTCTTGGCCCAGTCCCGCACGTTCGACTCCTTCACCTCCGCTCGGTCGTCCCTGTGCCACACTCCCTACACGCCCCCCCCCCCGCTCAGTCAACTCGTGTGTGTCGTGTGTGTCGTGTGTGTCGTGTGTGTCGTGTGTGTCGTGTGTGTCGTGTGACACGTACGAAGAACCAGGTGCCGTCGGGCCAATCTATTCTGCCCTCCCCGTGGCGCAGCCCGTCATCCCATCCGCCCTTGTACACAGTACCATCGGCCCACGTGTAGGTGCCCTGTTTGCTCGCGTTTGTCGGGTGAGAATGTTGGCCAAGACATCTGACTTGCATGTAATCACTAAATAAATTACGAATAATAGTATTCTTAATTTATTAATTCATTAATATAGGATAATTTTTGATAGTTATTCTAAATTGCGTGAGCGCGCCAAGGCAGGCGTGTACCTGGCCGTGCTTTGCCCCACCTTGGTACTCGCCGTCGTAGCTCCGCCCGTCGAACCACACGTTGACGCCCTTGACATGGTTGCAATCCTTCCACGTGCCAGTGAAGCTGCACCAGCGCCCGTTGCCATGCAGCAGCATCACAACACGATCGAGTCAGCCATCGCCCATCCACCCGCTCGCGCACATCATGAGATCGTACTAGTTGCCCGATTTCCAGACGTAGGTGCCGAGGCCGTTCTGCTGGCCGTCGACCCATGCGCCCTCGTAGTAGCTCCCGTCGTTCCACGCGTGCTTCCCGTGCCCCGACTCCACTCCTCGCTTCCACATGCCCTCATACTTGCCGTCTGGAGACATGTCAAGAAATAAACGTCGACATTATTAATGAGTGGACCATGTGCAACATACGTGTAGTGTCTCAGACTATATACCTTTGGGATGGCGCTTGACGCCGTAGCCTTCCGGCAGCCCTTCCACCCAGGCGCCCTCGTAGATGACCTGAGAATGGGCCCAAACGGCGTTGGCCTCCCCGTGCGCGTAGCCATCGACGAACTCGCCCACACACTTCCATCTCTTGGCGTCCTGCTCCTCCTTCTGCCACTTGATGCCCGCGCCACAGGGTTGTCCGTCCTTCCATTCGCCTGCTCGGGAATCGTAATATCGCGTAGCGCCAGGGGGGAGGGGGGGGGTAAGCAACGAGCCGCTACTGCCTGACTTTTTCCTCTGGAGCGTGCCTTCGTAATGGAAGAAGATGTCCTCCTGGTCGGTCCACACCTTCCACCCGATGCCGTTTGGAGAGGTGTCGGCCTCCTTGTTGAACTCGTTCTGAAATTAATAGTTAAGTAAATAAAAAGAATTGAATAATATAGATAGTGAGCACTACTACACGACGATGATACGTTTTACGAATCTCTTAATGGGGGCCTTAAGAGGGCGTGTAGAGGTTTGGGGGGGGAGGGGCGCACCGTCTTGGCCTGGTAGAGCCACTTCCAGCTCCTATTCTTGGGCTTGACCCAGCTTTCGGCCTTGGCCCGCAGCGCCCGCCTGCTCTCCTCCACCTTCTCCTTCTTCTCCCTCGCTTTCCGCGCATGCTTGTCCCACACCTCTGTCTCTCCCACCTCACCTCTGCGTGTTTTGTACAGACAGCGCGTAGTGGCCGCCATGTCACGTTCAATGGTGAGAAGTGATGTTCTTGTGAGAGGCGAGTAGTGCCGTAAAACATGGAGGAGGCCACGCACTGATCGTCAGCGCCGGGCGTTGATGGGTTGGCGGCGGGCGGAGCGGGCGGAGTGAGGACAGGATCAGGTCGTTCGGCGATGATGCGTCGGACTTGCGTCTCCCACAGCTCCTCATCGTCGATCAGGCTGCGCCACTGCGCACATACTGCCACGCCACGAGTAGTAAAGTATAAAAAACCTATAAAAGAGGAGCTGATATGTCGCGCAAGCATGGTCGTTGATTGCGGACAAGAGCAAGTGTGGACAAGTTGTACCAAACGCCACCTTGCTCAACAGAATCCTTCCATCGATGAAACCAAAGATGCGCAACCAAATCTGCATATTGCGGGTATAAAGTCAGAGGCAGGAATAGAGCAACATGCACAGGCCGGCTTCGTGCCTCGTCTGGGAGGTTCTCGTGTGCAAATGCGTTCTCCATCCTCTCCAACTTCTCACTCTCCGTGCGACCGGTGCAGTTTTAATTTTTCTGGTAACTTGGACAAATAAAAATGAATGGCAAAGAAAGCAGCAAGGTGGTTTCATGGGAAAGCTTGGGTGAGTGTATTGCCCTTGCTTCTGTTTAGATCAGTCATTACATATGTGGCACTCATCTGCAATGCCAAGACCCACCACTTCCAACATCAAAAAATGTAGAGAGCAAAAAAAAAGGGGTTTTACTTCACACGAGGGCCATTTGGGCGCCAACAATGCAGAAGAGTTCGCGGAGGAGGGGCTTCATCTGGTCCTCCCGCGTGGTGATGCAATCGCACAGCTGCGGGTACAGACGCAGCAGGTGCTCCCTCGGTCGCCACCGCTCCTGTTGACACCACCACCACCACCACCGACGACGACGACGACGACGATGTCAGCCAAGCAGCGTGCGCACACCACATGCGAGCGAGAGCGAGGCGCACCGGAGCCAGGGAGGCCTCCTCGATTTCGCTCTCGGGGAGAGGCAGGCCGGGCTGGAGCTCGAGGTCGCGCAGCTGCCGCAGGAGCGCGGTCACCTCGGCCAGCTGGTGGCGCGGCAGCGGCCGCGCGCCGGCGAG
>JANDJZ010000149.1:0-96584 GCA_027943245.1 Acanthamoeba sp. SK_2022b | reverse complement strand
CTCTGTTGTTGTTGTTGTTGTTGTTGTTGTTGTTGTTGTTGTTGTTGTTGTTGTTGTTGTTGTTGTTGTTGTTGTTGTTGTGTGCCTTCTATTCCAGAGCGGGTGTTCCTCTCCGAGTTGCGATATCTTGTCGTCGACGAGGGCGACACGCTGTTCGACAAGACCTTCAAGGAGGACATCGTACGTGAGCCGTCCGGAGATGTGTTGCCCTCATCCGCTGAGCGTGTTGGTGTGCGTGGCGGAGGAGCTAACGACGCCACGATCTTCCACGTTCGCACACCGTGAACAGGAAAAAATGCTGATGACCGTCAGGAAGCGCATCGAGAAGAAGGGTGAGAGGCCGCCACAGACCATCGTCGTCACCGCCACCGTCACCTCTGACCTGTCCGACGCCATCAACACGCACTTCCCCGTACGAGGTCTCCTCCATTCCGTTGCAGAAGAGCTGCGTTTCTCACTTTGCGAGCTTCGGCTCGCCGGCTTCCCTCACTCTTCTGCCCCCCCCCATGCAGACCGCGACTCTCGTCGCCACGAGCGGTCTTCACCGCCCGCTTCCCAGGTTGAAGCACGAGTTCGTGCACCTCACGTCCAACGACAAACACGGTACGCGCCATGCCGTCTTGCCTCGACTTGCATGTTGTGACGCTCGCTCGCTGACAATCACAACTTGTTGTTGGTCTCGACCAGAACCGCTGCTCAAGGCTCTGCTGGGAAGCAAGAGCGGCGGGCGAACGATTGTGTTCTGCAATGACATGCAGTCGGCGCGATCGACGCACCACTTTCTCACGGAGCAGGGGTTCAACGCCTCCTGCCTGCATTCGGGTGCGGCGCAGCCCCACCCAGTCCTCCCCTCTCCCTCATCGCGCCACGTGTTGCTCACCACTGAGTGAGTTGCCCCCCCCCCCCTGTCCCCATTTGCTTCGACTCTGCGGCTGCCAGGAATTCTGCCGAAGCGAAGGGCCGAATACTTTGAGCAGTTCGCGTCGGGCGAGTGTCCTGTCCTCGTGTGCACAGACATCGCGTCGCGTGGGCTGGACACCACCACTGTACTCCCCGCTCGCGCCCAGCTATATCATCATCATCATTATGTTGTTGCTGCACGCGTTTTTCGCCGCCACTGTGGAAGCGTGGAGCTGATGACTCGCGTGCCTTGGTGGCTTCAGGTGGACCACGTCGTCCTCTTTGACTTCCCCGAGACCGCCACCGGCTACCTGCATCGCGTCGGCCGCACGGCCCGCGGTGGCCGAAGGGGCCGCGTCACCTGTCTTCTGAAGAAGGGTATGGCCCTGTTCCTCCCGTGAGAAAAGGAGAGGAGAGAGAGAGAGGAGAGGAGCTTTCATACGTGGCCAACACATACAATTCTCAGGGGAGAAGGTGTACGGTGAAGCGATCGATCTGGCCATCGCGAAGCAGGTTAGCCTCGGCGAGGTGCTGCCTCAGTTCAGCCGGACGAACCCGGCCAAGCGGGAGCGGCTGGCCCAGTGGCTCGACCCTCTCGCCCTCCTGCCCGACCAGAAGAAGAAGCAGCAACAGCAGCAGAAGCAGAAACGCAAATAGCGTAGGTCTCGCTTGGGGCAGCGCGTTTTGTCCTCGTCGCTCTACTTTCTGAAGATCACGACAGCGCACGCATGCAACAGCTACAAAACTTTATTGATGGCCACTTTGTGGACCCCAAGAACGGGCAGTTCGTGCCGAGCTTCAGCCCTGCCACGGGCGAGCCCTTCCTGCAGGTGCCCGATTCGGATGCACAAGATGTCGATGCTGCGGTGGAGGCGGCCAAGAAGGTACGTACAATTCTTGTCTTGGTACATGTATTGGTTGCCAACCGTCCTTGCGGATAGGCCTTCCCAGCGTGGTCGCGTACCTCTGCAGAGCAGCGAGCCAAGATTATCAATAAGATTGCCGATTTGATTGAGGAAAATCTTGAAGAGTTTGCTGAGGCCGAATCGAAGGACAACGGCAAGACGGTGGCGCTGGCCAGGACGCTTGACATCCCTCGCGCCGTGGCTAACTTCCGTTTCTTCGCCTCGGCCATCCTCCATCACGAGGAGAGCTCAACCACTATCGAGGGCGCCTTCAACTACACTGTTAGAAGCCCCGTCGGCGTGGCTGGTCTCATCTCACCCTGGTTCGTCCCCCGGGGGGGCCTTCACTCCACGCGCCGTCATCGTTTACTGTGTGAGGTCTCTGAATTTCGCGGTCCTGTGTAGGAACCTGCCCCTGTACCTCCTCACGTGGAAGGTAGCGCCCGCCATGGCCGTCGGCAACACGGTGGTGGCCAAGCCCTCGGAGATGACCTCCCTCACGGCCTGGATGATGTGCCGCCTGTTCGAGAAGGCCGGCCTGCCCAAGGGCGTCGTCAATATGGTCTTTGGTCGAGGTACACACACACACACACACACGTGTGGGTGGGTGGACTCACACGAACTCGTCCACACGACACAGGGCCTACCGCTGGCGCAGCGCTGGTGAGGCACAAGGACGTGCCTCTGATCTCCTTCACCGGTGGCACCAAGACGGCGCAGCACATCATCACCGATTCCGCCCCGCAGTACAAGAAGCTCGGCCTGGAGCTCGGAGGCAAGAACCCCAACATCATCTTCGATGACGCCGACCTCACCCAGGCCGTGCCCACTAGGTAGGCGTGCGCGCGGGGGAAGGGCGCCTTGCTGTCACCCGGTGTTGACTCGTCGCCCTCTTCTCTTTCAGCGTGCGGTCCAGCTTCGCCAATCAGGGCGAGATCTGCCTGTGCGGCTCGCGCATCTTCGTGCAGAAGGGCATCTACGACAAATTCGTGGAGCAGTTTGTCGAAGCCGCCAAGCAGATCAAGGTAACCCTCGCGCCACGCCGTGTGCTGTTGCTGCTGCGGTGATCATTCACTGCCTCCAACCGAGTGTGTCAATGCAGACGTGAATGCGCAAACTCGCCTTATCTTATCACATCGTATGCGGTCGTTGTCGTGTGTATGTGTGCATGTGCGTGCGTGTGTGATGGCGCTAGGTGGGAGACCCTAAGGATCCGAGCTCGACCATGGGAGCGCTCGTAAGCCAGGAGCACCTGGCCAAGGTCAACTACTACATCGACCTCGCTCGGCAGGAGGGAGGCTCCATCGCCCTCGGAGGCGACAAGCCCCAGCTGCCCGACGAGCTCAAGAACGGTGCGGGGAGAGCTCTGCCCAGCCTTTACTCCAAACCCATCGCTAACTGCGCGTCGTGTCCTGCGTCGTGTCTGTGGCCCATATGGCAACAGGCTACTGGCTCAACCCCACCATCATCACCAACATTCCCTACACGAGCCGAGTGCAGCAGGAGGAGATCTTTGGCCCGGTGGTATGGCACACACCCCTCAGTGGACAGGGACTCTCTCCCGTCCATTCGTGTCCCGTGCGGCTCACCGCACTGCGCGCCCGTTCGGCAGGTCACCGTCACCCCGTTCGATACGGAGGAGGAGGCCATCGAGATGGCCAACAGCGTCGAGTACGGTCTGGCCTCGTGCATCTGGACCGAGAACCTCAAGCGCGCCCACAGGGTTGCGCAGGAGGTCAGGACCGGCACAGTCTGGGTGAACACCTGGCTCAAGGTACATGCGTAGCATCTCACATACACACACGCACACTTCATCGTCCTCGGCTCGACTCTAACGTCACTGTTCATCTACGTAGCGCGACCTGCGGGTGCCCTTTGGCGGCATGAAGCACAGCGGCATCGGGCGGGAGGGCGGCGACCACTCGATCGATTTCTACACCGAGCAGAAGACCATCTGCATCGGCCTCTGAGGCTACTCCTCTTCCCTCTCCCTCAGCTCCGCCCGTCCCTGCCCCGGAAAGAAGAAGAGAAGAAGTCGAGAAAGAAACGAGAAGCAGACGAGGAAGAAGTGGAGAAAGCGCAAGCGCTGGATCCTGAACCACAAGCGGAGCGGGGCGGGGAGGAGTACAAGAGGCGCGAGAGAGGAACAGGAAAAATTGTCTTTGTTAAACCTTAGACTGCAACATCAGTATATATTACTGCTAATGGGCCATGACGACACGCCACTCGTCTCCAGACGTTCATCGCACAATCCGTGTCTCCGTCTGTCGCTCCTTGGACCTCTTGGTGTGTGAGGTGTTGCGGTCTGACGGCCAATGCGCCCGCAGCTTGCGGTTCTCGTTGTGTCGCACGGGCGGCAGGCATGGCTTGTGTGCTGTCTGACTGTTGGCACAGATAGCTGAGCCCATTCTCTCTTCTCTCCTTCTCTGTGTAGCTACGTTGACATGACAAAAAAAACCTTGAAGCGAGCCATTTTATGCGTGGACGGCCCGCAGCGGTTGCTGCCGGCCATTCTTGCATCCTCGTGCGACCGCCCAATTCCTCGCCAGCGAGATACTCAGGTTCACCTCTGCTTTGTGCTCGATGAGGTAGGTCAGGAGGTATCCCGATCTGTTCTCTGGTTGGGCCACAGCACAGCGTTTATCTTTCAGCTGATTCTTCATCGTGTGTTCTTCTCTTGGCCATGCTAATGCCAGTCTCACCTTCCAGTGAGTACCAATGAAACTGTTTGACTATTGATGGCTCGCCAGTTTTGGTTTGGCAATGGTGCTTCATTAGCTAATGGAGACCTCGCTTTTCACAGCGATGGTGCAGCCTTGCATTCGCCAATGGCCTGGGCCAGGAGGGTGACAAAGCGGAGGACATCGGAGAAGGAGTTGTAGAGGGGTGCTGGCGCGATCCGAATGACATCGGGCTTTCGCACGTCTACAATGACGCCCTTCTGCGTGAGTTTCTCGTGCACGCGCTCCACTGGCACCGAGAACTTGACCGACAGCTGACACCCGCGCTGGCCCACCTCCTTGGGTGTGAAGATGTGAATATCCTCGCCGAGCTTCTCCAGCAGGAGCGTCTCTAGGTAGGCCGTCAACAGGACCGACTTGGCGCGCAGCTTCTCCATCCCGCCGGCCTCCTCGAACAGCTCCAGGCTCGCAAACAGCGTGGCGCACTGCAGCACCGGCGGGTTCGACAGCCGGAAACCGAATGCGCCCGGCTACGCCACACACATATGAGCATGATCGTAAACGCAACCACACAAGAGCGAATGAGGGGGAGGGAGGGGAGAGACGGCGGACCTCGGGGTCGAAGGGCTGGTTCATGTCGAACCTCGTCTTGATGGTGTGGCCCCACCACCCGCCGAACCTGTGCAGGTCCTTCCTGTGGGCGTGCCTCTCGTGCACGAACACGCCAGCGATTCCTCCGGGTCTGCGCACACGCACGCAACAAGGCCATGTGTGAGCCCACTCGCCTGGAGATTCGTTCGGCGGAGAGAGAGAGAGAGAGGTGGGGGAGCGGACCCAGAGTTGAGGTATTTGTAGCTGCACCAGCAGGCCCAGTCGACGCCCCATTCGTGGAGCTTGAGCACGACGTTGCCCACGGCATGGGCGAGATCCCAGCCCACGACGCAGCCCTTGCCGTGGCCCGCGGCGGTGATCTTCTCGATCTCAAAGAACTGGCCTGTGGCCACCACACATAGTGAGTAACTCAGTTGCCTCACGACCACACACACACACACACACCACACACACACACACACACACACACACACACACACACACACACACACACACACACACACACACACACACATGCACGCATCCCCCAGGAGAGAGAGAGAGAGAGAGAGAGCGAAAGAGGCATGGGACAGTACCAGTGTAGTACTGCACGCCGCTGAGCAGGACGAGGGCGATGCTGTCGCCCTCCCGCTCGATGGTGGCCAGGATGTCCTCCGTGCGCAGGGTGGTCTCCCCCTCGCGCGGGTACAGCTGGATGAGCGACGTGCTGGGATCGAAGCCGTGGAACCTGATCTGCGTCTCCACCGCATACTACGCACGACACACGACACGGTCAGCGCACGACCGAGTGTGGGAGGGAGCCAAGCAAGGGAGAGGGACCAACCCAGTCGGACGGGAAGGAGCGGCCTTCGATGAGGATCTTGTGGCGCTGGGCGGTGGGCCGGTAGAAGGGGACCATCATGAGGTGGAGGTTGACGGTGAGGCCGTTCATGATGGCCACCTCCAGCGGCAGCGCGCCGACCAGCCGCGCGGCGCGCGCGTGCACGTTCTCGTCGGTCGTGAGCCACGGCTCCACCTTCTTTGTGGCTTGGCCGCCAGCGGCGAGCGGCGAGTGGAGGAAGTGGCCCTCCACGCCGCGCTTCTGCCACTCGTCGAGCTCGTAGAGGACGTAGTCGCGCGTGCGGGCGGGCTGGAGGCCGAGCGAGTTGCCGCAGAAGTAGAGGGCGGGGCCCGAGGCGGGGTCGTCGGCGTGGGCCAGCGGGAAGAGGAAGCGGGAGCGCATGTGGGCCAGCTCGTCCCTGCGATCCAGCACGGCCGCCAACTCGGCGTCGTCGATCGGGTGGCCCACTTCGGCCGCCACCGCCCTAAGTGCTCCGTGCGGGTCTTCCTTGATTCTAGCCTGCTGCGTTGCTTCTAATCCAAACTATGGGTCAGTTTCAAATTGTTTGCTGTAAGTTTAAAAATGATAATTCTATCTTGTAAAATAGTGTGCAGTGAGCCGAAGACGATACCCATTGAGTTGCTCTGAATCGTAGAAGCCGGATTGATAAGATGGGCAATTTTAGTGCTTAGCTTTTCTCTCTTTGTTTACATGATTTTCATTTCACTGCGAATTCCCGGGCATTTCAAACTGAATAATTGATGGAGAAAATGAATTAAAAATATTTTTGAGCGGCAGGGAACAACGCAATCAATCCAACACACCTGCGATGGACTGGGAAGGGCAGGAAGAGAAGAGGGAGCCGGTGGCGGTGCGTCGTGCGGTGACGATCGACGTGTCAGACCAGGTTCACCTGGAGGCTGTTCTCTCCAAGCCCAGACAACCTTCCCTCAACAAGCACACGTCGTCTTCTTCTTCCAGCAGCTCCCCCGCTGCTGAGGGGGGGAGGGACAGCGAAGAGGGTGAGGACTACCACAGCAACCGACTCAAGAATGGTAAAGTGGGCATCGTGATTACGCACCCTCATCCCATGCTGGGCGGCAACTTGAACAACAACGTCGTGGTGGCCCTCTTCAAACGGTTTGTCCTCCCTTTCGTGACCTTTTCTTTGCACAACCTGCAGTACACAAACACTACTCGATGATTTATTATTAATTTTTTTTTGGAATAATAATTGTTCAATCAAAACGATGCACAGCTTTGCCAAAGAGGGCTTCTGCGTCGTGCGGTTCAACTTCAGGGGCACGGGACGTTCCACTGGCAGCAAGACCTGGAGAGGTGCGTATCTCCTCCCTCCTTTGCTTCATCGCTGCATCTCTGCCTTTCGCTCTCCAACGGTTGCGGCTTGCCCTGTTGTCCGTTCCCAGGAGTTCTCGCACGAATGCTCGCTCGCGTTAACGCGTCTGTGTCTTGTTTATGTGTGCGCGGTGCTTTCTTGTGTGGGTGTGTCTTGCAGGGAGTGGGGAGCGGGAGGACGTTGTGGCCGTCTGTAGATATTTGCAGTCCGAATGTGGGGTGGAGGCGGTGTACCTGATCGGGTACTCCTACGGTTCGGCCATTGGCTGCTCCGTTGTAAATGATGTGGATATTATCAAGGTAACCCACATCGTCTCGCTTATGTTTGTTTGTTTGTTAATTTTAATTTTATTTTACATATCTGCACAGGGTTGCATCGCTGTCTCGTACCCCTTTGGCGTGTTGACCTGGATATTGCTGGGCCATCTCCTCAACTTGGCCAAGACGCGGAAGCCCTGCCTGTGGGTGATTGGCACCGAGGACAACTTCACCTCCGTGTCCAGGTTCCGACAGAGGTGAGCCTTTACACACGCCGCCACGCATTGCTCGCATTCCATTATGTTGGCACCGCATACTGACCTCTCGCTTCGCCGCTCTCTTGCCTTACCAGCGTGAAAGCGTTGGCGCTCATGGGGCTGGCTGAAGAGGAGGATTTCACGAAGCGGAAGAAGGTGGAGCGATCGGGAGAGAACCAGTACACGGTGGAGTATTTCCAGGGTCGGCTCCAGACGACGGCTGTCGTGCACGGCATGGACCACTTCTGGTTCGACGACGAGGACGTCCTCACCGACATCTGTCTGGCCTGGGTACAGGCCAGACTCGGCGACGAGAGACGACCACCGGAGGGCGACCCAGACATCGAACGCGAACATGCACAACAACAGCTACGACAACAGCACAAACAGAAAGACGACCTCTCCGAGGAGAGCCACAGCAAGCTGTGACCCTTTTCATTAGTTTCCTCCTCCAATCTACAGTCGTTGCACTTGGTCTATCTTCTCCCAAGAGCTGGCGATGGTGTGGCGTGGCTGAGCGGAGGCGTGACACATCTGACTGAGCAGCCTTGCTGTTGGTGCAAGGAGACGCCACTTGAGACGGTCTCCTTTATGGTTGAAGAGGTTCTCCACCAACTTCTCCTTTACAGGAGGGGAAACCCTCATTCTCAAACCATGCAGTGTGGTTATTTCAGAGATACCTGGGCTCTGAAGACTCATTGGTATCAGACCACTCATCTCCACTGGCCTTGTTGTCAGCACAGCGCCATTTGTGTGTAGGACACAAGACTTGCAGCTGCCAAACACTGTTATGCTTAACTCCTCCCATACACCACAATGCAACCTTGTCACCTTGCTGTGGATCTCAACAGCCTCATTGGCTTCTTCATCTTGGTCTGCAGGGTTGCAGCTGCTTGCTGGCCATCCCTGGTCATTATATCCTCAGGAGTGGATATTGTATTGTGGTACTCAACCCAACCTAAGGTATATCTGGCTGTGGTTGCTGTACCAAGTGTTGTGTCCTTGCACAAAGTCATCCACCCTCCACACATGAGAATTCACAACAAAGGTGGAGAACATCTGATCAATGTCCTCGTGGGTGTGCCTCACTGGCAGGAAAGAAATGGTGATATTACAGAAGGCTGGGCGTGCCCTCCCCCAACAAACTTTCAACCTATTGCACAAAATCAAAAATACATTTGCCTTCGCGCTACACCTCGCCCGTACGAGGCCCTTGGTGATAGTGTATCCGTTGCATGGGCCACTCACAGCTAGCTGGAGCGTGCAGCCAGCTCGGCCAGCAGCTCGGCGGAGTTCCACGGCTCATGTAGCGCGGGGGAGCAGCCAGCGGCCACATGCGCCTTCATGTCGTCCATCGATGACAGACCCGCCCGACACCTGCATAGGTCGAGCGACGCAAGAATTGAGTTAGTCGCGTGTGTATGCGTGTGCGCCACGAAGTGGTTTACCTGGGGCAGATGAGCTGGTAGTCAGGGCAGTGAGCCAAATGGTTGGACAGCTGGTCTCTGTCCATCTCGGGGCATAGGCACGAGTTGGGGCATCTCACTCCCCTCACTGCGCAGGGTCACACGCAGACGAGCACGCTTGGGGGTCAGGCGCGACACCAGGAGAGCGAGCGCGAGAGTCAAAAAACGCACTTGGGATCATCTCTGGCCCGCAGCCGGGGTCGGGCTGGTGAGTCTGCACAGAGGGGAGTCGAACTCATGAGACAATTTGATCACGCATGGCCGGCTGCGGCGGCGGCGGCGGTGGTGGTAGGCCGATACCTCGTCCCAGTGTCGGGCAATGTCCTTCCGCTTCAAATCGCTGCGGCATAGCTGCAGGTAGCCGCCATCACCTCGCATGATCATACACTCGACCGTGTACCCTAGGGGAGAGTGGTTTGTCAGCCGATGTGTGCGGGTCGTGGGTCGGGTAGCTCTCCCTACCTTCGCATTCGGTGGTAAAGTGGCGGGCCATGCCCCACCGCTCGCCGACGTGTTGGCCACATCCCGCGGGGCAATCAAACAGCTCGGGCAGCTGCAGCTCGCCCAGCGTGGTGTGCGGCCGGTGCACCTGCCATCATTTGGGCGCGTGTGAGCGAGTGGCCGCCGCTCCCGCCACACACCATAGGAGGGGAAGCCAATTCCAGGGGCATACCTGGCCCCAGTGCTGCGCCATGTCGCAGGCCAGCACCTCCTCGGCACACCAACGGTTCTCGAGTCCCGTCAGGACATGGCAGTAGTGGTCGACCGCACACTTGCACTACTCGGCCCCCACGTCACACAAACTCAGTCAGTATGTATGCGTGCGCGACACCCATGCAAGCGACGGGCGTACGTGAAGGATGTAGCTGGAGCAGTGCTTGAGGTGGTTCGTCGATTCGACACGCGAGCCGAATGCGCTGCCGCACTGGAGTGGGCACTTGAACGCGTCCCACGCGGGCCGGGAGCACACCTGCACGTGGTCCTCGAGCAGACACTGCGGGACTTGGAGACCGCAGCGGCAGTAGGTGGTCCCGCAGTCGCACGGCTCCACGGGCTGGAAGGGCTTAGTGAGGCCGCTGGATGAGGCAGAGCTGAATGTCGACGACGATGACGAGGAAGTGACGTAGGGATCGGCCGCAGGCAACGACGATGGCCATGAAGGAGAGTAAGAGGTATAGTAATTGTGTGGACTATCGAACGTCGACGTTGGCGTATCGTTGCTGCTCGGAACCTGTGCGCACAAACGTAGCGAAAATGAGTCTACGTATCAACACTAGGGGAGCATTGGGGGGTACCTCGTAGGGAGAATAGGAGGACCCGTAGGGCGATGTGGGTTCAACAATAAAGGACGATTCGCCTGCAACGGCTGGCCGCTTAGTCTTGGCGCAATTAAATAATAAATTCGAAAATAATAATAAAATAATTTGGAGATATATCCATTAATTTAAAAAATATTCACTTGCTGCACGCCTGCACGGAAAGTCAACGGAACAAAGATCGAGAAGATAATCAAAAACAAGACCTACCTGACGACGGGAAGCTGCCGGTCAAGTCGGCAAAGCGTTGGCGGTACTCTTCCTCATGAATAAACCCCATATCCAGGAGATCTTTGAGCTTTTGCTTCTCTTGCTCCATTCGGTCTACGCCAGCCCCAAGTGTTTAGTAACGGCACACGTATACGGCAAGCCTCCTCCGCCTACCTGACATATGCTATGCTGGCGCTGTCGCTGCTATGTGTCTCTTGCTTGTGGTGATAACTTAAGACTAGTTTTTTGCTGAGGCTCGGTCATTGTTGCCAAGGCCGCCGCACTGAACAGAGCAAAGAAGTGAACGGCATCTGGGGCAACCAACAAACGGCATTGGTTGATTGGGCAGCTGCACTCAAAACTCGGTTTGACGAGAAAGAGCAAGACAAGCCCTCTGCTGAACTACCGGGGCGACGGAGCGGCAGATGGCGGGTGGCTGCTTTCGAGCGCCTATATCTGGCGCTGCACCTTGGACCACGCACAAACGTGGACACCGCGTCCAGCCGTCAAGCCTCCCGCAAGGAAGTGGCGCACTTTACACCAGACGAATGAGCCAGGCTCCATTGGCATGCCAACTGTGAAAGTTGTATCCATCCATCTTTGGCATCACTTCAAGTGACAGGATTGAAGTCACAATGCCAAGATCAATCCTCTTGCAGCTGACATGCAGTACTCTCTTGATGTTGGGTACAAACCATTCTGGTGCACAGATAACACAGTCATCAATGTAGACTGCTATGTGTAGACACACAGGTTGGCACACATCAGCATTAATCCTTCCTTGCATGCAAAGGTGCACATCAAGCATCAGTTCCACTCAAGAGGCGCCTGCTTGAGTACAAAGAGGCTTGTGTAGTAGGCAGATGTAGTTCAGTCACCCCCTTGTCCACAAAGCCCTTGATTTGGCAAACATAGTTTTCTTCAGGAAGAGTGGCATTGAGGAATCTGTGGTTACATCCACCTGGTGGATGGTGTAGCCAACCAATGGCAATGAGTGATTGTAGGTGCTCAAGGCATACCACCAGTGCAATTGTCAAAATCTACACTGTAGACTTGAGAGAATCCTCTGGTGATCCAGCAAGCCTTGGTCCATAAAACCATCAGCATGTCACTTGCCACTTGGCGTCTTCCTCCTAGGCAGTGCATGCTGGAGTCCTCTTGTGAGTGGTCCTTTTCTTGACTAGGTAGTGCTGAACTGCAGCACTTGTGTACTTGCCTCCTTGGTCACTCTGGTGTACTCTACACTGTTGATCAATGGCTTTTGATTTGATAAAATGTCTGATTGTCTTGCATACTCCACTCCTGTTATGGATGAGGTAAATCATGGCTTATCAGCAGTAGTTGTCAATAACTGACATGTAGTCCAGCTTCCCTGATGGGTAGCCAGGTCTGCACACAATGTGTGGATTTGCTTGAGCTATAGGGTTGCTCTTGGGGCTGGTCAGTTGTGGATATCTGGTTGTGTCACCTTGGGTGCATATGTTGCACAGCAAGAGGGCTCCTTCTGCATGCACTAACCCAAGCAACTTGACCAGGGATGCAAGTGTGTCTTGCTGACATGCCTGTAGTGGTGGTGGGGTTGGTCTGGTGAGAAGTTCTTGCACACCATGTTCACTTGCATAGGCTGGATAGGCTTGATTGGCAGTGTCAGCATTCTTCCATGCAGGGTTGCTTGTAGCACCTTGTGTCCCTTGCAGTTGAACATGCTGCCTCCTGAATCCTCTGGCTGTCACCATGGCCATGAGGTTTTTTGCAAGTTCTGGTGTGTATAGCACTCTTGCAAAGGTCATGGCCTTTTTGACATCTACATGTTGGCATGGACAAGTCCTTCAATTCTACAGTTGAAGTGGTTGCCAAGAAGTAGACTTTGTCCTTCAGCCTTGAGGCTGATGTAGTTGTGCAGCCAGTCCTTCCTGCACATGCAATGGCAGTTGCTCTGCAGTCCAAGTACCAGTGGTCCTTAGACACTGTGACAGCCAGTGCTTGCTTGGTTGCCTTGCCATCCATGGGTTTCTTGTCCTTGACCTTGGGACAGTCACATCTCCTGCCTGCCACCACACTCATAGCACTCATCAATGATGTAGCTTGACTGGCCAGTCCCTTGTGGCTTTGTCCAGCCCTAAGGAATTGAACTCAATGGCTGTGAGGCCCACAAAACCACCCAAGTGTTAGCTGTAAATTCCTCATTTCCAAATGCAAAGGTTTAAGGGGGAAGTATGGTTTGAAAATAAAAAAAAATGAGCACTGTGGCAGCCGCACAACACCATCAGCGCTCAAAGAATGCGTCTGCGCAGAGGGTCTTCACAAAAATCTGAAATATGATAGTGGCATTTTTATTTATTATTATAATGCGCCATGTCACCCTTTGGCCATCACATTGTGCTTGCCGTTGCCGCGCTTGCCATCGTTGTTGTCGCTGCCGCCGTGGTCACCGTGCTTGCTGTCGTCGTCGCCTTGCCGTCGTTGTGCTTGCTGTCGCCACCACCGTGGTCACCATGCTTGCCGTCATTGTTGCCGCCATGGTCACTGTGCTTGCTGTTGTTGTTGCCTTGCCATTGTTGTGCTTGCCGTCACTTGTTGAGCTCAGGGAAACAAGTGCTTTGTTGGTGGTACCTTCATTGCACTCGTAGATCCCCAAGTCAGTGAGAGGCCCATACATGGTTGTCCAGTTGCGCCTCTTGTTGTTGTGCTTGTGGCCATGGAGATAGCGGTCGCAGTCATCAAGGTAGCTTTCAATGAAGTCTTTGAGGGCAGTCACAGCCTCAGGGTGGTCGACGTGACTGAGCGCTGGAGTGGGCTTCGGTGGCCGAGCTTGATGGCGGCAGCTGCTGTGGTTTTGCTCAGTGACATGGTCTACAAACCCACGCATGTGTTGGCAGAATTCTTCTTTCTTCCCTGAGAACAACTTGATGCCTGAACAATGAAACGTGGGGTGTGAGTCACAAGGAAAGGAATGTGTTGGAGAGGCGCGTACCAAGAAGAAAGTGTGACTTGATCTTGGGGGTGACCGCAGCAAGGCATGGATGAGTACTGAGCAGGTCATGGAGGCAATTTTGCACTCCTTTCACGTAGTGGTTGGGGTCTCGATTCGACACAACATCCACACTGAAGATCTCCTTGGCAATCGAATGTACAGCAGCATCTCCATCAGCAGTCACCGAGGTCACCACAAGGCCTTTTTCCTAATTATAATGTAAGTTTTAAAAATGAAAATAGAATTTAAAATAAACCAAAATGATCGTACTTTTAAATGTGTTAGAACTTCTCTTGTGCCATCCCCTTCAGCTGTTGAGGAAGTGCCCTTGTAAGTTCGAAGTTGGTGTTGAGGTGCGCCTGATGCTGTGTCCTTCAGGAGATGAGAACAGGCAATGACACAGCCGCCACGTTCCGCTGCAACAATAATTAATTAATAATCTAAACTAATAATAATAATAATAAAAATAAAAAGCAACAACGTACTCAAAGAAGCATTGAAGGCAAGTGTAGTGATTTCGTTGGCGTGCCAGTGGGCTGAGGAGTACGTTGCATCACATGATACTGTTGGAAGGTCGAGAGAGAGAGAGGAAGAAAGGCTGAGAAGCCAAGAGATGTGGTTGAAGTAGAGGAAAGAAGAGAATGATGTATTTAGGAGTTTTGACGAGTATAAAGACAAGGAGAATAAGAAAAGGAATAGGAATACTCAAGATTATAGGTATTCCAACACTCCCCCCCAGAATCAAGAGTGACCATATTAGACACTTTGGATGGAGAGATTGAGTGCCTGCTTGTCACATTTCAGCTTGGGTGTGGCAACATGTTTCATAAGGAAGTCAGCAAGGTTTTTGTTGGTCAGAATGTAGCTGACAGTGATGTTGTCCTGTTGGATGTGGTCATAGATGAAGGCATGTCAGATCATGACATGCTTGAGTCTCTTAGGCCAGGCGAAGACTGGCTTGTGAACGATGGTGATGGCAGATTGATTGTCATTAAGGATTCTCATCAGCTCAAGTAGCTTGAAACCGAGCGCAGGCAGTAGACATCATAGGTAGAGTGCCTGTCATGCAGCGTCAGTCACCGCAGCAAGTTCGGCCTCAGCAGTAGACAGTGCTACTGCTTTTGTAGACAGGACCACCACACAACCGGTCCACCGGCCCACAGCACAATGTTGCCAGAGTAGGATTTCATGGTCAGTGGATCAGTGCCATAGCTGGCGTCACAGTGAATGACCGGGTCATGCCTGACCCCTCAGCTGTATCATATCATCTGCACGCTGGTCCTGTTTAGGTACTGCAGCACATGTCTAGCTGCCTCAAAGTGGGTAGTGTCAAAAGCGCAGACAAAGCAAGAGAGATATATGACAGCATGAAGAATGTCTGGCCACATGGCCAGGGTGATGTAGAGGAGCGCTCTGACACTGCAACAATCCTTGAGATGACCATGCGCCAGCAAGGTGTTTTCAACAACATGTAGGTTCATGCCTGCAGGAAGCAGGCACCCAAGGGGCTTGCAGTGAACAACATCAAATTTGCAGGCCAGATCAACTATCTTTTGTTGTTGGGATATGTCAAGCACCCCCTTTGAGACATCATAGTTAACATTGATGCTGAGGATAGTGGTGACCACACCAAAATCCTTGATGTGGAATCGTTGTAGAAGTTTCTCTTTGACAGCGTCAACATTGCTGGGAAGACCAACAATGAGGAGATTGTCAACATAGATGGACAGGATGACTTGAGGCATCCCTTCAGCACTTGAGTTGATGAAGATTGTGTGTAACTTGGGGTTGTACATGTTCTGGTTGCCTTCCATCTTGCTGGGGTGGTTGTGGAGCGCGTAGAGGCATGGATTGGTGGAGGCAGCACGGAAACCGATCTCAGTGAGGAAGGTGTTGAGGGTGCGGTTCCAGGCGAGAGGTGCCTGTTTTAGGCTGTAGAGAGCCCTCTTTAGGCGTAGCATGTGATGAGGGTGGCCAGTGTCAACAAAACCCTTGGGCTGAGTGACGTAGACCTCCTCATGTAGCTTGGCCTGAAGAAACACATTGTTGATATCCATTGAGTGAGTGATGAAACCATTCATGATGGCGTACACCAGGAGCAGATGTAGATTTTTGAGCTTCATGACCGGTGTGTATGTGTTGTTGAAATCAACACTGGCCTTCTGTGAGAATCCTCATGCAACCCAGTGTGCCTTGTGGACTCTGGCAGCCTTGAGCTTGAGCACCCATGGTAGGTTGGCAAGCTTGAAGGTGTCGTTTTTGATGAGTGCATGGATCTCGTCTCACATGGCCACCAGCCATAGGTCCTTGGTGTTGGACTTGAGAACCTCTTTGAATGTATGGGGAATGAGTGTAGTGTTCTGTGCTGGCTTGAGCTCATGTGCCATGCGTTGGAGTTGCAGCATCGTGTGTGTCTTGTGTGAGGCTTGTGTGCCAAGAATGGATGTGATGAGGTCGAGAGTAGCCTGGTAGGATGGTCCTGGTGCGCCCTGGGGAGGCTGGGCGTTGGCGAAGCATGTGGGTTGTTGTATGTTGCGCCTGGACTGTGTGTGTGTGACTGTTGGACCACCGTGTTTTGCACTGTCAGTGGTGGCCCTGTTGATCTGCTTGCTGTTGATGGTGGCTGTGCTGTGGGATGATGTGAGAATGTGTGGTATGGTGACAGGCGTGGTTGGCGCCAAGTCACTGGGGCCAACTGTGATGGATGTGGCGCTTGGGTTGCCTGACACATGTTGGGCATCTGTGGAAATGGTGTCTTCGCTGGAGGTGTTGTTGGCGGCATCTTTGTCTTGATCCCCAACTGTTGCCTCACCCAGTGAGCGCCCTGTGGGTGGTGAGATGGCTGCTTGGCCAGGTGCTGGCTCTGCAGTGCTGCCAGGCGGGGGCAGGTCATCATCATTGTAGAAGAGTGGAGTGTACAAGAGGCCTGCATTGGTGGGGGTGGGTAGGCTGTCAGCCAACAGGCAGACGCTGTCCTCATTGAAGATGATGTTGCATGTGTCCACTGCCCTGCGCTGGCTGGTGATGAATACATGGTAGGTGGAGGTTGAGTAGTCCATGGTTCCCAGGAAGTGGACTGGCATGGACTGCACTGATATCTTGTGCTGCTAGTGTGCATGGAGGTGCATCATGCCTGGTGCGCCAAAGACATGGAGGTGGTGTGACAGTGGTGGTACACCATGCCACAGGAAGTAGGGAGAGGCATTGTTCAGATTTGAGTGAGTGGGTGTCATGTTGATGATGTTGCATGTGTGGCACGTGGCCTCCACCCACCACTTGCTAGGTAGATGGGCGTCAAATAGGAGGCAGCGTGTTCTGGCCATGATTTCCTGGTTGAAATGCTCATCCACACTGTTATACTCCAAGGTGTAGGGTGGCGTAGGCTTGCGCTTTCCTCCAACTCCAAGTATCCACTGACTGACAAGTGTGTTAAGTTCCTTGGTGTTGTCAAGCTGAACACAGTGTATCCGCAGGGATGGTGGAAAGGTGACTGTGATGGCCTTGAGTGTGGCAGTGATTGCTGCTGATGATTTGTTGGGTAAGGGCCAGACAAAATGCATGTGGGTAGGAGTTGGTGGTGGTGAGAAGGTAGATGTGCCCTCCCACCGAGCGACAGTGCATTGGGCTGACAAGGTTGAGTGAAATGAGATTGCTGGGATAGCGCCCTCTGGTGGTGCTGTTTGTGTGTGGGACATGGCTGATCCCATGGGCAGTTTGCTTACTGACAAGGCAGATGTTGCATGTTGGTGGAGATGGTGTGGAGAGAATCTCACTTTTCTTGCGCTTGCTAAGTTCAGCCAACTGCTGAACAAATTTATGACAGTGTTTGATGCTGGCATGCCCAAGTCGTTGATGTATAAGCTCCAGTGTGAGTGGGCTGCACATGGCGGAGAGAGTGACATGTGTGGCGCCCTGAGAGGCTGGTGTGAATGCGATGTTGAAGTGGTAGAGGTTGCCTACTTGCTGACTGCGGAGGGAGGGTTGGCCCTCATAGGAGAATAAGAATCTGTCCCATTGGTTGAAGTTGATGTGGAAGCTGGCATCCAGGAGTTGTTGTGGAGACACCAGGGTGTGTGACGTGGCTGGGATGTATGCAACATTGCACATGATGACACTACTGGGCATGCCGTCAATGGTGGTGACACTGTCCAGAGTACCATGCCCTACACAGTCAATGTGACCACCATCAGCACACATGAGCTGTGAAGGAGTTGGCAGTTGAACAAAATCATGGAGAATATCCCAACGGTTGGTGGTGTGCTGCATGGCCCCAGTGTTGGCAATGGTGGGGAGACTAACTGGGGACATTGAGAAGACGGAGTAGATGGAGTGCTGTTTATTGTCGTGTGACTTGGGGGAAAACATGGTCATGTACACGTCCGCCTTGGTGGTGACAAGAAAATCACTTGGGTGCGTGGAGGCAGCAGCAGCTGTCATGGCAGCAAAGATTGACGCCTGGGAGGCATGCGGAGGCAGTGTGGCAGTGGTGGCTATGGCGGCAGTGGTCATGGTGGCCAGAGCAGCATCATGACCAGTCAGCAGTGAGTGATGGTGAGCGACCTTGCAGCACTCCTCAAGGGAGTGGCCAGTGGACCTGTGGTGAGGACACCACTTACCACCATGTCAACCCTGTCGTTGCAGCAGCATATCGAGCAGGGCCAGCCCAACAGATGCATGCAGGTGTGTTGGGTGCAGGCCAGAACCTGGCGCATGCTGCATCTGATACGCCTGGTGTGGCCCGTCCACACAGTGCAGGTGCTGGCTACTGTGCCCAGCGTAGAGGATGGTGTCCATGTTGGGGACAGCTAGGAGCAATGCCTCCACACGGTCAAGAGCCTTAAGAACAGCCTCTGTAGGTGCGTCGTCCACAAGCACATTAAACTGGGCGTTGAAGTTGGGGCTGATGCTGCACAGCACTGTGGCCAGGATGATGAGGCGACTGCGCTCCAAGATCTTGTGACCACCAGTGTCAACTGTGAGAATGCTGACTAGCACTTGAATGTGGGCCCAGACTGAGCGTACTGTGTCGCCAGGCTTGAGGAGATAGGTTTTGGGTTTTCCAAGATCACATTGATTGGCCTGGAGGGCAACATCATTGTTCCCATAGCAGTTGTTGATGGTGGTCCATAGAGTGAGTGGACAGCTGTCGCTCATGCTGGAGATGTCCTCCAGTAGCTTGGGGGCTATGGTGCTGCATATGAAGACAAACGTCTTCCTGTGACCCTTGCAAATCTCCCAAGCAGACTTGAGACTATCAGCATTGGAAAATGGGGAGACGTACTTGCCGGCCTTCTTCACTGAAGAGCTTGAGGCAGCTGACTTAGACTTCTCCCTGGAGACTGAGTCTGATGTGAGAATGACGCTGTCATTGATACCCAGGGAGCTGAACAGCTCTGAAGTGCTTGCGATGTCATAGAGATCGACAGCCTGGACGACTGCCATGTAGTTGTTGGTGATGTATTTGGTGCGCCCTTGTTCATGGAGAGCGAGGCGCATGGTGCGACTCCACTCAGTGAACAAGGATTGGTCTCAAAGGGGAACAATTCATAAGGTGATGGTGTTCAAGTTCATGGTTGTGCGCTAGAGGTAACATGGTCCCATAACCTGTTGGAAGGTCAAGAGAGAGAGGAAGAAAGGCTGAGAAGCCAAGAGACATGGTCAAAGTAGAGGAAAGAAGAGAATGATGTATTTAGGAGTTTTGACAAGTATAAAGACAAGGAGAATAAGAAAAGGAATAGGAATACTCGAGATTATAGGTATTCCAACAGATACCCGGATTCGTCCGCAAGATCAGTGAGCACTGGTCCAACCTGTTCAACCAGCTCAGTAACAAGTTCAAGAAAGCAAAAAAGAAACAAGGGGGAAGTGTACCAAGTCCTTCATCATAAGTGCATATTGCTTCTTGCTGAGAGGTAGGATGCCGCCAGACATCGCAAAGGTGGACTTGAGGGCCTCAAACCCTAAACCATGAGCACCCCAGGCTATTACAAACCGAGTGGGTGCGTCACAGCAGTGTGGGTTGCTTGTGGAGGGTGTTGTGCTGCGGAAGTCAAAGACAAAGTGGCAGTGGGCCTTCCATGAGCACCATTGAAAAGCTGCCATTCATGCAACACCACTTGGTGCACTCTAAGCTCATTTTGCAGCAAAATGGACAAGCAAGCAGCGAGATGAGGTCAGCGAACGGTGCAAGCTCAGTCATGGCCCAGAGATAGGGCAATTCAGCTTTGGCTTTCACCCGGGTCCGACGACGAGGAGGAGAGGCACTCTGGCATTGCTTCAACCATCAAGCCACCCATCTTTTCTTGCACCGTTCTACCTTGTGAGTCTTTCACTCTTGTTTCTCATGGCTTTCTCACTCTTGCTGCTCTTTGGCTCACTCTTGCTGCTCTTGTTCTTGCCTCTCCTTCTCTTCTCACTCTTGCTCCTTCTCCTGCCATCATTTCGTCCTTCGTCAGTGTCCATACTCTTTTTGGTATGCTTTTCTTTTTTCTTGAGTTACTTGGGGATCAATGAAGGTGAACAAAGTGCACCGACAAAGTTCATCTTCCATCTTCTCTTGGCATTGGCACAGTACCACTCTTACGCCTAAGTCCTCTTTTCCTGTCCATGCCCTTCCTCGAATCTATTGGTTATATTGCATATTACTCACATTCCCTTGCACCACAACAGAGCCAGCTGCATTCTTCAAGCGCCGATGGTGTTGCGCGGCCGCCACGGTGCTCATTTTTTTTTATTTTCAAACCATACTTCCCCCTTAACACCGCTTCCCGCCATTTCGTTTTGTTCGCGCCAAGCTTGTGTTCCCTTTTTATATATAAAATGGAAGATAAGATGGAAATTGCCACAAGTGGCAAGGGCACAGTTGAAAATCTGCCGTGGGTAGAAAAGTACAGGCCCAAACAGCTCGATGACGTCATTTCGCACGACCAAATCGTGAAGACCAGTACGTGTTGTAATTTTCAACGAATCGTTTTTTTGAGCGTCAGCCGTGCTAACCTCTCATCAGTTCGCAAGCTTATAGATGAGAGGAAACTGCCTCATCTTCTGTTTTATGGTCCTCCCGGTACAATTTCCTTCACCACGCCTGATTGTGGAAAAGCCCTTACCGCAGGTGTCGCTCAACATAGGCACTGGCAAGACGTCAACCATCCTAGCCTGCGCCAGATATCTCTACGGTAACAACTTCCAGTCGATGGTTCTTGAGGTGCGCTGCCTCTTCCCATTCGCTATACGGCCTTCAAAACAGGTGGACTCACCATCATCCAGTTGAACGCCTCGGACGACCGAGGTATCGACGTGGTGCGCGAGCAGATCAAAGACTTTGCTTCTACAAGAAAGATCTTCAGGTACGGGGCTCCACCCGAAGAAGAGCCAAGAAGAACAGACACCACCTCACCGACTCCTTACACTGCAGCTCTGGCGTGAAGCTCATCATTTTGGACGAAGCTGATTCCATGACCTCTGCAGCTCAGAACGCCCTGCGACGAGGTACATTGCGGGCTTTGAACCCTTTGCTCCATTTGTGCCGTTCATGGCTGACATCGTTCTACGCGATGGCCAGTCATTGAGAAGTACACACGCAACACCAGATTCTGCTTGATCGGCAACTACATCAATAAGATCATCCCGGCTCTGCAGTCTCGTTGCACTCGTTTCCGCTTCGCTCCACTGAAGAAGGAGTTGGTCCTTCCACGCCTGCAGGAGGTGATCGACTCGGAAAAGTACGCTCGCCCACCCCCAAAACTCCTTGAGCTCCATCAGAACCTGCTTGCTCCATCAGCTGACGTGCCGAGCGACTATTCGTTGCATCACAGGATCAAGGTGACCCCCGAGGCGGTCGAGGCCATCCTTCGACTCTCAGGCGGCGATATGCGAAAGTGTTTGAACATCCTGCAGGTGAGCCCTTCCTCCCTGTTCTCCAAGCGCCTGTCCCAGCGAGGGCTCCAGCACTGACCGAGCATGGTGCTCCAACACCCAGTCCGCCTCTATGTCGTTTGGCGATGTCGACGAGCAGTCCATCTACCTGTGCACGGGCAATCCTGAGCCGAAGGACGTTCACCAAATCGTGCAGTGGCTTCTTCAAGAGGACTACGCCGAGGCCTATAACAGTGCCCGACCCTTTGCAGATCATGCAGCCGTGTGGGCTCGAGCTGACTGCGTTCCTTCTCCACAATCCCAGATGTGCAAGAGCTTCGGCGGCTCAAGGGCGTCGCCCTCATCGACGTGGTCAAGGAGATTCATCCCTACATCGACCGAATTGACTTTCCCACCGAGACCAAGATCCAGCTTCTCGACATGCTCGCGGAGATTGAGTGCGTAGCGCGCTGCCCCCTCTGGCCAAAGTTGTGTACTGTACTCACTTTCTCTCTCTCTCTCTCTCTCTCGCAGGTACCGCTTGTCCCAGGGAGCCACAGAGAAGATGCAGCTGGGCGCCTTAGTTGGTGTTTTCCAGGTTGGCCTCATCATTTCGTTCAGGTCGATAGAGATGTTTTGCCAACTCACCGCCTTTCTCCTCCCTAAAATGCTGTGCAGGAGGCGCGAGAGCAGACAGCGTGCGGAATGGAAGTGTCCGCCTGAGGAGACGCACCTGTTCTCCTCCCCTCCTGTCTTTACCCTTCTATCAAACCGTGCCGCCACTCGCCCGGCATTCCACTCCCGCCCAACAACCGAGAAAACTCGCGCTAGGCGTGGCGTAGGGTTACCTGTTTGCGCAGGAGAGGTGGTTGGCTGGCTGCGGCAGACCTCAGAGGTGAGAGGTGGGTAGAGGACCGAATCGTCACCGTATGTACTTAAAACGACTTGGGCCATCAGGGTGTCGTGGAAGTAGCTGCTCACGATGCTGGATAAGACATGAGAAGGCCGTTGTTCGTGGATTCGGGTCTTCTGATCGACCAGCGGAAGCAAATGCACGAAGGTCCTGCCTTACACCTCGTAGAGAGACCTGCGCGTACTTGATAAGGGCTGCTGCCAAGGTGCCCTGCTGCCCAAGCCTGGCATTCAGCGAGGCTTTGCCCAAGCAGAAAAAAGCAAGAAAAAAGGGACAAAAAACAGTTAAAGGCACAAAAAAGATTTGTCAAATCATACACTCATAATGGAAGCGCAGAGGCAAAGCCCTTCTGGTTTGCTGACAAAGTTGGGTGATTTGCGCGTGGCCAACAGCAAGGCAAACGGTCCGGGGCTGCCATACGACACAATCCTGGCAAATCTGGACAACACGCTGCCTCATTGGGACCGAATCAAGACGGGGACGCTGCCAAACGGTCTGCGCTACTACATTCAACCCAACACAGTGCGTCAAATAATGCTTGATCGCCTCCCGCATAATTAACTCTTCTTTGTTATTGATGAAATTAACCCTCGTGCCTCCAACCTAGACTCCGCCCAACACGTTCGACGCTTACCTGCGCGTGCATGTGGGCTCTTTGGCCGAGGAGGAGGACCAGCAGGGCATCGCTCACTACGTTGAGCACCTGGTGTTCATGGGTACGCACTCCAACACTCGCTTAGGGCAAGCGCTGCCGCCCTGCTTACCCTGCGACTCGGCACAGGAACCGATGCCTACCCGGATGCGGAGACCATGCGCAAGCTGTTTGCCACTTGGGGGTGAGTGCCGCCCTGTCTGATGATGGATGGCCTGTTCCCGCTCTCCCCCGCGTGTTGCGAGTCTGACCGTCGTTCTTGCTCCGGGCGATGTGCGCGGTGGCGTCAGCATGTCGTTTGGTGGAGACACGAACGCGTACACCGACTTTCGGAGCACGGTCTACACCTTCCACGCGCCCACGCACACGCAAAGCCAAGGCGCCGAGAAGAAGGACGCCGCGGAGGACAACGTCTACAAGGTCCTCTTCGCCCTGCATCAGCTGGCCTTCAAGGCCCTCTTTCCCAAGGAGGCAGTGGACAGTGAGCGCGGGCCGATTCTGTCAGAGGTTAGCTTCACGACTCTCCTTTACGTGGCCTCGTGTGGGCAGCGCTCCTTTAACCCCCCCCCCACAGGCTCAGATATCCAACTCGATTGGCTACCGCGTGGAGTACCAGGAGTACCAACAGATCCACGCCGACAACCTGCTCTCCAAGTGAGTCGCCTCTTGTCTCCAATAATACTTGACCGGTCTGACAGGCTTCCTCTCTCTTCCAACCCGCCCACCGCAACAGGCGCTTCCCTATCGGTTTGGTGGAGCAAATCAAGAAATGGGGCCCCGAGGACCTTCGTCGTTTCTACCGAAAGTGGTACAGGCCCGACCTGATGACGCTCTACATCGTGGGTACGTCACCGACACCACGCGTGACCTGATGGCTGGCCTGACGGCCGGCCCCGTGAGCCAACCGGACTCATCGCTCTCGCACTCTATGGTGCAGGCGACGTCGATCACGTCCAGGTCCAGAATCACATCGAGAGCCTGTTCGGCAAGGAGGTGAGCGAAGGCGAGACGCCAAAAGTGCCTGAGGTACCTGTAGACCACGCAGCACTACGATTTGTTGCTTATTCGTTTCTTGAATTATCGATAATTAACAATTATTTGTTTGCTCTCGCGCACACAGCCTACTCCTTCGTTCGAGCCGCCAAGGGAGAGGATGAGCATTTTCCAACACGAGCTACTCCACCAGTTCTCGCTCACCATCAACCATCTCTTCCCTCTCACCAACCAACGCACCGTGCGCGACATGCGAACGGAAATCATCTGCTATGTCCTGAGTATGTCTCTCTCACATGCAAAGCGGTCACAGTTTGTTTAACGCTCCTCGTCTCCGCGCCTCTTACGCTGCGTAGTGAGCACGCTCGAGGCTCGCATCTATGCCCTCGAGCAGACCTACGAATCGCCGGTGTTCACCTCGATCGAGTGGAGCTTCTTCAATTCGCACAGCGACAACTGCTCGGTGTCGAGCTTCTGCATGTTTGCTCGCCCCACTACGTGGAGGGAGGCCATCAAGGTATCTCCCAAGCTCCGCCGCGGTCACGGCTCTCTCTCTCTCTCTCTCTTAGCTCTGTGTCTCGCTCGCTCGGTAGTGCGGAGTGCAGGAGATGGTGAGGATGGCCAAGTACGGCGTGACCTCCCACGAGCTCGAGCGCTATATGGCGGCCCTGATCAAGGAGGCCCACCAAGACGCCGAGGGGCAGGACACCCTCAAGTCGTCCGACCTCATCGAGGACCTCGTGGACGACACTCTTCTCGGTACTTTCATCACCCTCCTCCTTATTCTTAGCGTCGTCGTCAACCTGTTATTGTAGTCGTCAGCCTTCGATTACAATTCTGGTCGTGGGTCTCACACTGTCACTCTGCAGACAGCGTGCTGCTGAGCCCCAAGGACGACTACGAGCTGGTGCGGCGGCTGGCCCCGACCATCTCGTTGGCCGAGGTGAACCACCTAGCCCGGCAGACGTTCTGCCAAACGCTGCGCGTGGGAGACGTCCTCCGCGGCGAGGACATAATGACGGTCTCGGAGGAGGGCCAAAAGGACGGCAGCGCGTCGGCCGATGCGGAGGCGCCCTTTGGCAGCTCGCTGGAGATCATTGAGAAGTCGCGCGGCATCTCGGTCTTTGTGACGTGCCCCAGCCTCTACTCCCCCGACGATGAGGCGCAGCCGGCCAAGGCCAAGGCCGAGGACGACGACGAAGAGGAGGACGAAGACGACGAGGAGGAAGACGAAGACGACGAAGAGATGGACGAAGACGAGGATGAGAATGATGAGGAGGGCGAGGAGGAGGAGGAAGAGGAGGACACGGCGGAGGAGTGTCAGGCTAAGCACCAGCACAAGTTCATCCATTCGCGCACGGCGCAGCTCGTGGAGAAGGAGGTCAAGGAGAACCAAAAGACCGAAAAGGAGGGCCAGACCGAACGGAAGAAGCTGCCCTTCCGCGTCACCAAGGAAGAGATCCGCCAAGTGATCGAAGAGTCCATGGAGGGCACGTTCTATTTATTTATTATTTTATTATTTTATTATTAATTTATTAATGAAAAATGTGGAATGAACAGGGGTGGAGGCGCCAAAGGACATTGAAGTCCCGCACGACCTGATCGCCGACGACGTGATCCAGCGGAAGCTCGAGCAGCTCCAGCCGACGTGGGTGCCGGTCACGTACGACCCTACCAGGCGGGACGTCCTGGACGAGCTCCAGAAGCGCATCGACAACGAGCGAGAGCACAGCGAGGCCTCGAACGGGATGGAGACCGAAGAGGAGACGAAGGCGGCAGCCAAGAAGCAGGAAAGCGAGGAGGAGGAGGAGGACGAAGATGGGGAGATGGACGAAGAGGGCGAGAGTGACGAAGAAGACGGCGAAGATGGGGATGAGGATGACGAAGAAGGCGAGAGTGACGAGGAGGAGGAGGAAAAGGAGGACCGCCGGAGCGGCCCGGCAGAGGCGGCCGACGACGAGGCGCGGAGGAAGCGACGAAAGGCCGAGCCCGACACGACGCCTCGAGTCATCCACAAGCCCAGCGGGATCGTCCTGCTCGAGCTCAGCAACGGCATCCGCGTGAACTACCTCTACTCGTCCTACTTCCAGAAGCGCTGCAGCATTCGCATCACCAGCGTGGGAGGCCAGCTGTGCGAGCGCAGCCGAGAAGACGCGGGACTCACGCAGCTCGCCCTCGACACCATGCAGCAAAGGTGACACCGCACACTCTCTATTATAAATTGAGTTCTAGTTGGCTAACCAGAGTCTTGACTACAGTGGCGCTGGCCCGCACTCCTCGGAAGTCGTTGTGGCCTGGTGTGGCCGATGGGGCGTCGAGGTGAGTCTCCACACGCCCTCTCCCTTGCTTTGTTGTTTTTTATCATTTATCATTATCGTTTAATCTTTTTTTATTATTATTTATTATTAATCTCCTATTCATGTGCCCAGGCAAGCGCGGAAGCCACCCTCGAGACCACGGGTCTCCACGTCAGCACCTCGCTGTCGCACAACGGGCTCAGCAAGGCGCTCCAGCTCATCCACATGCTCCTCACCGAGCCGCGCTGGGACGAAAGGTGCCCTCTCGCCTCTCACCCCTCTCCGCATGGGCGCCCCTCGCCTGACGACGGGTTTGCGTCAATGGCTGCGCTCCAGGGCGTGGAAGCGCATCCGCACGCATGCGGCGAGCTGCCGCGAGGGAGAGGAGAAGGAGATCGACAACATCGCCGCCGACAACCTTTCCTCCATCCTGTACCAGCCCACCGACTGGCGCTTCGCACAACCCAGCGCGTCCGACCTGCGCAACGCCTCCGCCGAACGAGGTGCGTCCCTCTCCCCTCCCCCCTCTCCCGCGATGCCTCTCGGCTTTGGCTCACGCAACGACCAACTCAAACGGTGTGGCGTGTGCAGCGCGGTGGCTGGTCTCCCACCAGCTGCTCGACATGCAGAACGTGGAGGTGTCCCTGGCCGGCCACTTTGACTGCCTGCGGGACGTCGAGGACCTCCTGCTCAAGTACCTGGGCACGATCCCGCGCCGCACCGCGTTCGCTCCGCTCGCCGGCGGGGCCGAGCTCTCCAGCGCGCCGCCACCGCTCAACCCCTTCTCGGCCCACCTCGCCCTTCCGGCGGCGACGACGACGACGGCGACAGCGGCCGAGAGCGAGAACTTTGTGTTGGCGATGGCCAGGAGGGAGTTCCCGAGCAGGATCAGCTTCACCGACGAGGCGCGCGTGAAGTGGAAGCACCTCTCCGAGGACGAGGAACGGCGCGCGATCGTCTACCTGTGCTTCCCCGTGATGAACCGCTGGGGCCACACCAAGCTCACCGCGCCGCCATCGGAAGCCCCCGCCGCCGCCGAAACCGCGGCCATGGAGACCGAGGACGCCTTGTCCGCCGCCGTCCGACAGCGCGTGAGGCGACACCGCTTGTGGAAGAGCCGCGTCGCCAACGTCATGGTGGAGGTGGGCTGCCTCCTTCCCTCCCTCTCCCCGATCGCGTTTGACCCTGACCCTGGCTCCCCATCTCACACTCTCGCCCTTCCATTACTTAGATATTGAGCAACCGCCTGTTCTCAGTGGTGCGCGAGCGCAAGGGCCTGCTCTATAATGTGCGCATCTCTCTCCTTCCTCACATAAATTTTATATATTTATTTAATACAATTTTAAAAAAAATGATAATGGAATATATTAGGTGTCGGCCTCATTGAGGATGCCCGACCTGTACGACTCGGGCACGCTCCACGTGACCCTCACGCCGTTCCCCGATTCGATCGCTCTCACCATCGAGGAGGCGCTGCGCGTTCTGTACGACTTCAAGCACGGCAACATCTCCCAGCAGGAGCTGGACGAGGCCAAGGTTCCCTACCTGGGTACTGGACGGCCACCTCTCAATCTCCATGGCTGCGCATCCGCCTGCTCACTCCCTCGCTCCCACCGCCCGTGGAATGACCTCACAGAGTGGCTGATCACGGCCATGAAGGGGCCCGCCTTCTGGATGAGCCTTATGGAGTACATGCAGCTGCCCGACGGCATCTTCCCGCGAGACATGATGAACCTGAGCTGCGCCGAAGACATCTACGAGGCCTATGCCGCCGTCGAGCTCTCTGGTACGTCATGCCTGCACTGTCACCATATGGCGTCCTCCTCCCCTCCGTCCATGGCCAACTGACCAACGTCAATCCTGTGGTGGAACAACAAACGCCTGTTGGCTTCCTGGTGGTGGGGTGTAGACATCCGTGCGATCGTGAGCGAGTTCTTCCAGGGGATGCGAGTCATGTGCGCGAGCATTGGAACCTCGGGCAAGGAGCCTCCGGTGGGTATGGACGAGCAGCGCCAGCGCGTGCAGAACGCGGTCAGCTCGTTCCCGGTGCCGCCCGTGACGCCGCCATCTCCAGGAGCAGCAGCTGTTGACGGTGCCCCCGACAGCTAGGCACCCTTCCCCGCTTGTGGTTCGCGAGGGAGAATGCGACCAAGTCTCAATTTTTCCGTTGTATGGCGAGAACAAATAAGGATGCATCGTAGCAGAGAAAGGAAAAGACTCCAGGGCCTTACCTTATCCTGGGGTAGGCATGCAGCACGAATGGTGTTGCCTGTGCTGGGCCAAGCAAACGAGATCACTGCGCCCGACAAAGTAGTGGTATTGACGCATGAACCTCACGTGTAGGGCAAGTGTCGTGGTAGTTAGTTGCGGCACTTGCGTGTATTGCCTGCCGCGGCAAGCTCCATCGCTGCAGTGTCCAGGCGGTACAGCAAGGCTGCCAGGCTTCTTTGGTTTGGAGGACGCCACACTCCTGACGGCGTTCTTGTCATCTTTTGATTCTAAAAAAACGCCAAATCCAGGAGTATTAATCCTTTACTCAATCTTCTCGCCGTATTTACATGGGTGCATTGCTTTTAGTTTCGTTCCTTGGGCGGCAGATAGGTCGTGGCGTTGGGATCGGGACCAGCATCTTTGCTGCCGGTGTTGAGGAAGGCGCCACGAATCTTGGCCTGTCCGGGTAGCTTGCCCTTGGTGGGATCAATTCGTCCGTTGTCGCTCCCGCCGCTGTTGGACATGAGCAACCAGAATGGGTACGAGAAGCTCACTGCCACAATACCGCCCAGCACGATGCCCATCGCCCTGTTGCCCGAAGGCTTCGGTGCGCCTCTTGGTCTGCTGCTCATCTTGTTGAGTGGAATATTTATATTTTAATTCTTTTTTCTTTTTTTTCTATTTTTTGTGCTGTGTTGAAGAGCGTTTCGAGAAGAAAGAGATCTTTAGCGGTTGCAAAGATTAACAGGACCCACCACGTGCATGACTCCCCAATCCATCGCGGTGCCTTGACGTGTGTACAGACGGTCTTAATCCTCCTCCTCGGACATGTCCTCCTCTTCCTCGAGCGCCTGCTTGGCATACTTCTCGGCCTCCTCGAGGAGGTCCTTTGGCACAAGCTTGTGCAGGTTGCCCGTCTCCTCGCACACCCAGCTCAGCTCCAGCTCGAAGGCCTTGTCCTTGGCGTCATCGTGCACCGAGTAGATACTGGCCAGAAAACAAGCAGACAGACACACAAACACACGTCTGAGCCCAACGCATCTTCCAAGGGCGAGCGCTCTACATGTGGTTTTGGGGGGGGGGGTTGTAGGCGTACATCTTGGCAGCTTCCTTGAGGGCCTCGCGGGCCGTCATTTCGGAGAGCTTGAGCTTCTCGATCTCAGTCTTGGCCGCTCTGGCGCCCTTACCGATCGCCACACCAAAGTATCCCTGCATGTCCCCACAACCCGCTCTCGATGAGTCACTTACTCCTCGCGGGCCGCACAGGCAGGTGGGCTCGTATCGAGAGGGCGAGGTCAAGAACACGTACCCACGAGACGCCCGAGGGCTCGATCATGAAAAGCTGAGGTCCGTTCTTGTCCACGCAGCCGAGGATGACCGAGGTGCCAAACGGCCTGACCGAGCCGTAGAGGGAGTAGAGCTGCACGAAGTTGGAGAGTCGTTCGTTGAGCACCTTGCCCGAGATGTCAGTGCCATAGAACTCCCTGTAGCTCGTCGCCTCAGCCCGTCCTCTGGAGACCAGCTGCCTGCCGTCGGCCACCAGACCGGACATGGCCTGGCAGGTTTTGATCCAAGAGGCACAGAGAGAGGAAGAGGTTGCGTGGACACGATGAGACAAAGTGACACGCGCGCAGTGTGTGTGCGTGATACGTGAGGGGTGGGAACGTACGAGACCGCAGTGTCGGTCGACAGTGTGGATGCGTCTGTTGGTGTTTGGGACGAGCATCTTGGAGACCAGAAGTTTCTCCACGGCGAGAACAACGCCATCCTTCACTCGCAAACCAAGGGCAGTGCTGCAATATCGCAACAACATACATTACTCAAAATGCTGTGCGCACACACCAGATCGCATGCCATTGAAAAATGGAGTAAAATTGAGAGGTCAGAGCCATACCCACTGTTCTCGACAGCCTTGGCGGCATACTCCACTTGGAAGACCCTTCCATCAGGAGAGAATGTGGTGGACGAAAGATCGTACTGCACAAGAATGGGAGGGGTTGGATGAGATGGGGATTCGCTGTGCGCACTACTTACTGGCAAGAGTCAAAGAAAAAGACGGGACAACAGCTTACCCCAGTGCCGATGCTGCTCATTATCTAAGAGATCTATGTGTCCTGTGTATCTTCTTTTTCTTTGTCTGCCAATCTGCCCAACCCACAAACACGCACGGCGCAAGCCACGCAACACCAAGGTGGATAATCCCGTGCCCGGTTTAATGCGGGATCGACCTTTCTCGATGTTTTTCGCTATATTTTCCTTAGTTGCATTCCAGTGGAATGCCAAGAATGGAGTAGCCAGTAAACCGTTATTTTCAACGGCAGAAAGCAAACGCAACATCGTTTAACGATATAGAGATGAGTGCGACAAGCGGCGGTGGAGCGAGGCGAAAGAGTCGTTTGTCAGAGAGGCGGGTATCCACAGTGCCTGAAGGAACCCGCAATTTTGCGAGAGAAGAGGAATTTTTTGGCTTCCACCCGGTGCGATTCATCGACGATGTGATAAATGTGGTCAATGAATACGCCTGCAATATCGCCGATTCGCTGGAGGAGACCCTTAGAGGAGAATTGGCCAAGAGAAAGGGACTGGTGGCCGACGAGGCTTTGCAGAACGGGAGCGATCAGGTGTTGAAGATTTTACAAGAATCGATCGACAAAAACTTTGACCTCTGGGAGCTCTACGTGCTCAAGAACACGTTCGTCGTTCCTCCCGAGTTCGTTGATTTCAAGAACCAGCAAGGAGCGAACGAGCCCGCCCCACCAGACGAAGCAAAGATCGAGGCCTTGAGCAAAGAGAACACGAAGCTCGACCAGGAGATCGAGCAGCTCAAGAAGCGAATACTTGCGGTGCCCTCCCTCTTTCTCGCCTCCGCGACAGTCTTGCGATGAGCTGACAATATTGCTCTCTTGCTCCTGGGCGATTGCCAGACCAAGTTCGTGAACGACGCCCTGGAGAAGGAGAACGAAGCGTTGGACAGGGAGAACGAGCGATTAGAACAACACGCACAACTGCTCAACCAGCTGTCTGCTCGCATCGCGGAAAGTGGCCGTACGGATTCCTCGACTCCCCATCATCATCATCATCCTCCTCCCGCACCGCTGCCAGCTCGTGAACTCATGTGTGTGTGTGTGTGTGTGTGTGTGTGTGTGTGTGTGTGTGTGTGTGTGTGTGTGTGTGTGTGTGTGTGTGTGTGTGTGTGTGTGTGTGTGTGTGTGTGTGTGTGTGTGTGTGTGTGTGCGTGCGTGTGTGCGCGCGCGCGCGCGTGTGTGTCAATCAGTGGACGAGGTGGAATCCGTTCTCAAGAGCCTCGTCAGCCGGCGAGAACGGCTAATGGCGCTCATCAAGGAGGCCCAGCAGCTGGACGTCGGAACCAAGCCGGATAGGGTACAACTGATCGAGTGCAGACACGTCCATCCAATCTCATCACATCTCTCATCTCCTCATCGCTCGTGTTCAGGACGTCGATGCGCGCTATCGAGAACATCGAACTGCTATGGACGGGGAGCCGGCGGAATGACGGCGTCGTCTCCTGAGGAGTTGAGAGAGAGAGAGAGAGAGCATCGGGCAGTGCCCATTGCATTTGTACATTGGCGCGAGGCACGGAGCGACGTGCCCACGGATCGAAGGCGAAGATGGAAGAAGGCGACAAGACAACAGACGGTGGAGAGAGCCAGGCAAGGCCTTCTTGAATAAATAAATACAGAGGAGGGCGCGCTTGCCTTCACTCAGCAGAGCGGGTGGAGCGGCTAGGGAAAGGGGGGGGGGGCGGTTCACTCGCCCTTCTCGAGGCGTCGGGGCCCGGAGGAGGCGAACACGTAGAGGCTGTCGGGCAGACCGCGGATGGCGAAGAGACGATCGTTGTAGGCCCGCTTCCTCTCCTTTCGATCGCACCTGTAGCGCACATGGTCATGGTCATGGCCATGGTCACGCACATCAAGCCAGGAGAGTCTACCGGAAGGGGTTAGGGGCGGGGGCGATGAGCGTCTCGAAGTCGCAGCAGCCGGTGAGCCACTGCAGCTGCTTGTTCTCATCCTGGAGGTCGTGCGAGGTGAAGCAGCCCACCACGCGATCGTTGAACAGCGCGACAAGGGTGCTTGTCCACGACTCGATGTAGAAGTGGAAGCCACTGCCGGATGGCCTCTTCTTGTGAGAAGATGCTGACGCTACATGACCAGGTGCAGGATGAAAACGAACGCACCTGTGGTAGGCCAGGAACATATGAGGGTCCTGGTATTTCTTGTCATCCACAAGATCCTCTCGGTAATCATGAAAGCGGCCTTTATAGAAGGTGATTCGCAGTCGTGGCGTGAGGTCCACGCTCGTGTTGTGCCGCTCGGGGCTCACTTGCGGCCCGATCATCACAACATCAAGGCGACGATTTTTTGCCTCGAGATTGAGCACCTTCTCGATGGTCTCACCCCAAAATTCGAGTGCATTGTCCTCTTCCTCAGGATTGCCACCCAAGATTACCACTTGAAAGGGGCGTGATGGTTCTAAATCTTCAAAATCTTTTACGAGCTTCTTGGCCTGGAGCTGCTGGATGAAGTAGACCAGAGTCAGTGGTTTCGTGCGATTCCACTTCCACACGTTGTCTACGCTCTGTGGATCAATATCGGGATAGAAATCTCGAATCAAAGCGTCCCAATCGACCAGCGATTGCACCTGCCCCGCTTCCATCTCAACGCAGTAAATAAAACAAAACAAAACAAAACGCCACCAACAAAGGCGAGAAGCGTGATGGATGGTCTGGTGTGAATGGCATCAATGTTTGTGCTCCAGGAACAGCCCTGGATACGTGGCTCTCTGTCCGTGTGAGGCAATTACCAGAGCAAGAGAACCAGACTATGCGTCTTCACTGCGGTCGGCGGGTCGGAGATCGAAGAGGTCGGGCACGAACTCCTCTCGGATCTCGCACACGATGCTGTCGGCCTCCAAGCGGTACTCACGCCACAGTGACACCTTCTCCTCGTTCATACGACCAGCCTATGGCCATTCACGATCTTATTAGCGATCGCTCGTGAGGTTTGCCCATGGGGGTGTTGGTATGATTGGGCAATCGACCTGGAGCAGGACGAAGCTGGGAAGGAGGCGCAAGTGGAAGAAGAGCTGGCCAATGCCGACCTTTTGCTCCAGCACAAGTCGCAGGTACTCGTCCTTCTTGATCGTCACGGTGCTCTTGGCATTACAGAATGCCTTGTCCCCACGCGAAATGAGGTTAGCAAGGTAATAGAAGAGAGAGGCTGAGCGCAGGGCTACCTTGCCGAAGCATGTGAGGTTGACCTCCCGCTCAAAGACGCTGGTTTCGCCGACACGGTCATTCCTGATGATCTCAACCGTCACAGGGCTGTTGTAGAATGCACTGTTGCGCCCCAACACAATAATAAATTGTGAGGTTTTTTTATATTTAAATAAACAATGTAACGGCATACAACTCCGAGGGCAGAGGACAGGTACCTCATGATGCGCTGAAGGTTGCCGTTGGCGGAGAGGACAATGCGCTCGAGTCCGGTGAAGCCCGCCGGGAGCACCGTGCTGATTTCGCGTGGTGCCAAGATGTCGCCAAAGTGATTTGGCTTTCTTTCAATCGGCTCACCTCCGAATCCGGTGGTGGGCGAGCTCTTCTCGCTGTCCATGCGCGGCACCTTGGCAGGGCGTGTCGGCGAGTCTGGGGCTGGTTGCGAAATAAGTAGACTGACGTCCATCTTGCTGCGCACACCGACACAGCCCAAACAAACGCAGCTGCCCCAGCACTTGCCCCGTTGATGCCAGGAATTGCAACCAAAGTCGACGCAAATTGCTCTCCTTGTTTGTCTGTCTCTTGCTCTTTCACTCGTCCATGAAGCTGCCCTCTCGGCTGCCCACCTCCCGGTCCTCTGCGTCCTCGTCGCCTTCGTCTTGGACCATTTGGGAGATATTCGCTTCTCCCTCTTCTTCACCCGCCTCGCCTTCCTCCTCCTCGCCTTCTTGGCCTTCCTCTTCCTCTTCCTCTTCCTCCTCCTCTTCATCCAAAAGATCGTAGAAAAGAAGGCGCTTGGGCGCAGCGTACACGGCGGCTACGTTTCTCGTCCCGCTCACAGCGGCACCGGCCGCGTTCGGCGGCTGCAGTCTCGACTTGCATTCGCGTGGCGCCGAAGACACAAAGGACTGCCCACACGCCACCAAGCAAGCAAGCAAGCAATCAAGCAATCAACCAACCAACCAACCAACCAAACAAACAAACAAACAAAGGAGGGACACGATGGTCGTCAGCGTGGCTGGGGCGAACGGGTGCATGCGTGCGGGCGGGAAGGCGCACCTTGTCATCGAGCATGCGTTGCACCAGGTTCGTGCGGCCGCTGAGCTGGCATCGGTCGGGAATGCGCACAAAGGCGACATCCTTGATGGGGATCAGCTCCAGCCTCGTTTCCACCACGCCTGCTCCCCACGCGCGTACAGCAACGCCGCATGAGCGAAAGGAGAGCCGTGGTTGGGCGAGGAAGTCAGATGGGGGCAGAGGGGGGAGGCTGTACCCTCGGGCCCGACGAGGGGGTCGATGGAGTGGTCCGCGTTGATGGTGGTGGCGCACGACAGGACTGCCAGCGTGTCTTTGTTGTAGAAGGACAGGTGCATGACCTCGGCGTTATCGCGCGGGAGACGCAGGGCGCCCACGCTGTAGTCATCGACGCTCTTTGGCCGAGCGCCGTAGATGGTCCCCAACTCCTCGAGGCCCCCCTGCCTTCGGCGGTGTTGGCGCGGGTTGAAGCGGTAGCGCTTCCGCAACAGCCACACGTAGCGCTTCGGGGAGGGCGACGCCGACGCGTCGTCCGAGAACGAGAACGAGGCATCGCCGCCCAGCGCGTCTTGCAGCGCGGACGGCATCGGCGCCGAGGAATGGAACGCGGTAAGGTGCAGGCACACGGCGGACTCGCTCGCAGGTCCTGCGCGCTCCCCCTCTACCTCCTTCTCCTCCTCCACGACGGTCTCGGTGAAGAAGGCGGTCAGCACCTGGTCCGGTATGTCCTCGCCGTCCGGCGCTTGGTCGAACTCCTCCTCCGTCTCTCCCCCCTCGAGGGGCACGCTCTCCTCCGCCGCCACCTCTGCTTCCCCCTCCTCCACTTCCTCCTCGTCGTCCTCCTCCCAGTAATTTCGTTCCCGCTTCTCCTTGGGCTTGAGCTCGGGCTCGGAGTCCACCCGGTTCTTCTCGGGCGGCGGAGCGGGCCGGGCCTGCCTGGTGAGTTCCTTGACGGCAAGCAGCGGGATGGCATTGTCGATGGCGAACGACTTGGCGAGGGTCTGCGAGGGCATGATGAAGGTCTCCTCGTAGATGGCCGCCATGTCGCTGAACATCTGCTTGAGCGAGGGAGAGCCGCCAAGAGCGGAGGGCGGCGCGGCCGCGTTCAGCGCCGCAGTGAAAGAGGGAGTGCCTCGGGAGCTGCGGTAGCCGCGCGAGGCGGACGAGGGCGTGGAGAGGGCCGAGATGGAGGAGAGCTGCGGAAGCTGCGATCGCGCGACACTGGCGGCGATCGAAGAGGGAGAGAATCGAGGCAGGCCGGGCGGCGTGCCGGCAAACGAAGCGCCGCTGGCGGAGGAAGCCGAGGCGGGCGAGGGCGTCGAGAAGGCGGAGAGCGAGCCCAGCGCGGTGATCGGGTTGACGCCTCTCGGGCCGAGCTGCGAAGACGAGAACGGGTGGCTGGGCCGCGCGGGCGTGGAGGCCACGTCGGCAGCGCCTCCGAGCTGGAAGGCCGACCGCGGCGACACATTGGTGAATGGGGAGATGGAAGAGGAGAGCATGAAGGGCGACGACGACGGGAGCGAGGACATGCGTCGCGCAAAGGAGGGCGTGGCGCTTCCAAAGCCCGAGAGGCGATGGCGTCCATCGGCAGATAGAGGCCCGACACCGGGCGAGGGCAGCACATTCCCAGCAGTCGCCGACGCTATCCCTGCCTCGGGCCGGCCGTCGGCGTCTTCGTCGGTCTCTGCCTCCTTGAAGAAGGGCGAAATGAGGTCCTTGCCCAGGTTATCGTTAAGGAAGTCGGACACGGCCTTTTCGTCGACCGGCACCAGCTCCTTCATCCTTCGCCGCGTGAGCATGTCCGCCAGCCGCAGCGTGCCTGAGCAGCCCCCGAGCAAGTTTGTGGTGGTGTGGCGCGTGTGTGAATGTGTGTGTGTGTGTGTGTGTGTGTGTGTGTGTGTGTGTGTGTGTGTGTGTGTGTGTGTGTGTGGAGTGTGAGTGACTGAGTGAGTGGAAGAAGAATTGCGGTATGTGTTTGCCTGAGAGGAGAGGGTGGTGGGTACCGGCAAGAAGCCAGTTGAAGAAGGCCGAGTACTTTCTCTTCAACTCGCCGAGGATCTTACACAGCTCCTCGGTTCGACGAATGAAGAGCGACGCCTTCTGCAGGAGGTAGGATAGGGATTCCTCCTCGAGGCCGATGACCCCGAATTGCTCATACCACTTGGCCTGCGCGACACAACGCGCCGCAGCGAGCGGGTTGCGAATGAGTCGCGAGAGCAACGTTGAGAGTGACCTGCGCGAGAACCCGTTTGAGAGAAGAGAGGAGGACGCGGGAGTTTTGTACTCTTCCTTGCAGCTCGCTCAGTCGGAAGAGCAGCGTCTCGCTGGCCGGTTGGAGGTGCGTGACGAGCAGTTCATTGAGCCGAGCGCAGCCAGCTTCGATGCCTTTGCCCATTTTTCGGACCCCCTTGATCGTATCGGGAGATAACATGAGCCGCACGCACGCACAAGAGCACAGCCAAGCCGCGCGCCGTACCGACTCCGTCAGCGTTGTGAGCAGGAATCGCTCGAGGTCGGCGCTGGGTACACCAGTCACCAGAAAATAGAGCAGCTCTTGCCGTACTGTAGTAGTGCTGTTGTTCTCTGATAAACCAACGGCGTGGCGTGAGACCGAATGTAAGTGTGCGTGCGTGCGTACGGTGTACGCAACCCTTAACCGAGAGAGAAAGAGACACGAGTAAGGCGAGTACCTTGCAGCATGTTGGAAAAATCGTTGCATCGGGAGTCAAATTCGTTGATGGACTGGCCCCACTTATCGCCCATGAGCTGGAGCGTCGTGCCGATGTGAGAAAGGTGTGAAGATATGTAGGCAGACTGGACGGCGATCATCTTGAGCTCCTGCCGCCGGGACCACAGCAGCGAAGTGTTGATGTCGATCAGCCCGAGGGTGGGCGAGGGCGCGGACTCGCCCGGCGAGAGGAACGCCGAGGGAGTCTTGGTCGGAGGCAGCGGAGAGAGAAACGAGGACTGCGCCGCCCCGTCCTCACGAACGGCCAGGTACTCCCAGTCGAGCGTGCCCTCGACCGCGATGTAGAGGTGTTTGAGGTCGGGCGACAGGTTGACCCTCATCGCTTGCGCCTGCGGACCACGTGGGGCGCTTGCATCGTCAGCCGTTGGCGCCCCTTCTCTCACAAGGCGGTGGCAACGTGTACGCACCTGTTGCGAGTTGGCCATCGCCCGGGTGTCGGCCATGCCGACGCAGAACGTGCCTAGCGCACTAAACACGTGGCCGCGCGTCAGGCGAACGCGATCCATCGGACAGGCAGCAGCAACAGGGGAGGACGCACCTGAGAATGACCTTGCCCGTTTCGTCGCCGGACACGAGGATGTTGAGCTGATTCGGCGGCGGCATACGCGCCGCAGCATTCGTGGTCGTCTCCATGTCTACGGCTCTGGAGAGGCAAATGACATGATGTATGAATGGATGAATGGATGGATGCGCGCGCGCATGCGTGCGTGCAGTGCAAGTACACGTGGTGTGAGTGTGGGTGTGGGTGTGGGGGTGGGTGTGGGTGTGGGTGTGGGTGTGGGTGTGGGTGTGGTGAAGCCTACCCATCCGGTGATTGGCCCTGCATAGGAGGCGGCGGCAGCGGTTGGAGGAAACGCTCTGTGCGGTCGACGAGGTAGTGTATGTGCGCGCGGTGCATGAGTCCCAGAGGGCCCGATGCGTGCGCCGGCGCGCCAACGCTAGTCTCCTGCGCCCAGTGAAGGCAGGTGATCGACGCAGCGTGGAACTGGGAGGAGAAGTAGGCGGTCCCGTTCTCTACATCGACCAGCGATATCTTGCCGTCCTGGTGGCCCACGGCTATGATCTTGCCTGCAACGTGGCGGGCATGATGCTGAGCACGACGCGCCTTCTCTCTCTTTCTGCGCAAAGCAATCTATACGAGCTCACGAGGCAAGGAGAGAGCTTACCATCAGGACGCCAGGTGAGTGCAGTGATGGGCTGGTCATGAGTGCGAATGCTGAACAGGCGCTGCCACGACAGCCGCTGGACGACAAGCTGGTCGTCGGCAGTAATCCAGGCCAGCAAATCCATGGTGGGACACCATTCAAACAGCTTTATCTCCTCTGCTACAGGCTTATCGATCAGATTTTTGAAGCATTTGGTGGCATGTCCAGCTTCTTCGTCTCCGTCTTCGCCTTCCGCTGCCTCATCCCCATTCACTCCACCATCCAGGCTGCCCATCTCCGTAGTGATCTCATTCACATTATCTTCATGCTCCTCTGTGCTCGAGCGGTCTAGAGAAGGGTCCCCTTCTCCAACTTGCTCCATTATCAGGTGTGATTTGTACCCACCAACTTTTTGAGAGCGCGCCTTTTTTTATTTCGATTGTTGAGACCGGAATGCCAATTATGTGAAGGTTTCCCGCGTTTTTTGGCGCGCTTTTTCTGCTTGTCTTCGTTTTGGACGAGCGATCGCAAGCAACGCCCTCAGCAAAATGAGTAGCGTAAACATCACGAATGTGCAGGTGCTGGACAACCCAGCCAAGTGGCCCTCTCCTCTCCAGTTCGAGATTACCTTTGAGTGTCTCACTCCGCTGCAGGAAGGTACGGCACAGTTTAATTTAATTTCCATGCAACGGTCACCTAACCTAATCTTGGTTGTTTTTCCTCATGCGCCAGACCTTGAGTGGAAGGTAATCTATGTTGGATCGGCTGAGAATGTGCAACACGATCAAGAACTGGAATCAGTGATGGTTGGTCCCGTGCCTGTTGGCGTGAACAAGTTTGTGCTGCAGGTTTATTTTCCTTGCCCCCCCCCACCCACAAACATCTCACGAGATGCGCTGGTCTGTGGTATCGGCGGCCACTCGTCAGACCGAGCCTCCAGATCACACCAAGATCCCCGAGTCGGACCTCTTGGGCGTGACGGTTGTGTTGCTCAAGTGCTACTACCGAAGCAGCGAGTTCCTGCGAGTGGGCTTCTACGTCAACAACGAGTACGACACGCCGGAGATGCAGGAGAACCCGCCCTCCCCGCACGACGTGACGAAGATCAACCGCAACATCCTCGCCGCCAAGCCCCGCATCACTACATTCCACAACCGCTGGGATAACACCACGCCCGAGATCGAGGAGGTGGCCGTGCTCGAAGGCGAAGCAGACATGCATGTGGATGGCGGTGAGGACCTCATCCCGGAGGAGGAAGAGGATGAAGACGAGGAGGAGGAGGAAGAGGAGGAAGAAGACGAAGAGGAGGATGATGAAGATGGCAAGGATGGCGAGGACCTCAAAGACGAGCACGACGTCATCGAGATGGTGTGAGATGAAGTGGATTCATTGCATGCTGCCAATAAACAGGAGGACCGTCATGCGCTCTATCTGTACAAAAGCGTTCGTACCACCTTGGGCATATCGTTCCTGTTGCTTCTGCTTCTTCGTCGTCTTCTTCACATGAGGGCCACCTTGTCGCCCTGGTTCGCGATGAGGTTGCGGACAGACTGATAGGGGAGGTAGTGCAGCGAGTCCTTGGTCAGCTCGATCGCGATGCCGTCCAGGTCTTGCGTGCCCACGTTCTCCACGGCCTTGACGAATACATTCGTATTCAGCTTCGGCATGCCTGTGATGATCAACGATGTTGACAATGGTGGTGATGGTGGTTGGTTGGTTACAGCTCGTTCACAGCCGCGAAATGAACAAAGACGCGAGACGTGCCTGCTTTGGGCGTGCCGCTGTTGCCGATGCGCTCGGCGACCTTGGGCGAGATGAGGTCGACGGCTCGGCTCTGCTCGAGCTCGAGCTCCCTGAACCTGTGTGCGGGTGGCGAGGTGAGGCACGTTCTCTCTTCTCCCTTCTCTCTAATTGAGCGAATAGATGGGCACGTAGGCACGCACTGCTTCAGGAACTGGAGCTCATTGTCGGAGAGCTTGTGGGTCTCCAACGGCGAGTGGAGGATGTACTCGGCGTGCCGTTGGATCTTGAACCATAACCGCAACGTGAGGTCAAGAAGCCTGGTGAGCACACCCGTGGCAGAACGTGGGTACCTTTCGCAGTCGCGTCTGAAGATAGGCGGACAGCGCGTACTTGATGCGCTGCAGGTACCACGAGGTGAGCAGTTGCCGCCGGAGAAAGGCATCTTCGCTCTCGCCCTTGTATGGTTGGTTGGACTTCTCCTCCTTTATGTTTTGGCATCACGGCAATGAGCTTCTGCCAATTGGTGAAGTTGAAAGCTGTGGTGAAGGAGGTACCTCTGCGTTAATGAAATCTTTCGTTTTTGTGATGAGCTCCGTTTGGAAATGTAGCACTTCAGGCGCAATCAACTCGTTCATTACCGCCATGCGCAAGAGACCGTCATCTCCATCACCGCCAAAAGATTTGTCACCGACATCGGCGACGCTTGCTGATGTTACCTCCATCTTTATGTGTGTTTGGCCATTTCGCGCCAAAACGGAACCCATTTTATTTTGTTTTGTTTTTCTCCCAGCCGAGTGGCCCGGCAGAGAGGGTGTAAAGAGTTTATTTTTCGGTTTTCAAAGCGGCTGCCCTCTTGAGCAACTGCTGCACCATGTCTCGCGTCTGCGCTGGCGAGAGGAACTCGCAGTTGAGGATGGCGTTGGCGATGAGCATGGTCTGCGCGGTGGCGTTGGAGTGCACCCACACCCGACCGTTCTGACCAACGGCAATCTCGAACGGTATCGATTTGCCCACCTCCTGCAGCACCACGCAGTCCGGAGACAGCAACCTGCACGAACCCGAGGAATAAGCAATAAGTGTCTGACGCCGGTGCGAACATAAAGAGCTTCTCGTGCAAGCGGCACGTACTGTCGTGCAAGGCTGAGTGAGCACTTCACCATGTAGCCGCCAGTAAGAATGCCGAACCCCTCGGCCTTACCGGTCGCCGCTGTGCACACCAGCTCAGGCTCCATGTCCTTGTTCGCCACCACCACCCTCGCGTATACGATCGTGCCCACCTAAACAATAGACGAACGACGGAATAGTAGAGTTGAGCATTTGCAGCCATGCCACAGTTACTGTTTGGGGACGAGCGAACCTGAATGTTGGGTCTGTTCTTGCGAGTGGCGCCCTCGAACGCGAGCAAGGACAGGGTGGCCGGCACCGCACTGCCCAAGTCCACTTTGGCGTTTTCGACGTGCTTTTCCAGCACCACGCCAAGCACCATGTCCTCCATCACCGGCACGTACTACAACAAAAGGATTAAGAAATCTGAAGAAGGGGAAAGAGAGCTGGCGTGATATCGTACTCGCTTCTGGCGGTTATCCACCCACACATGATTTCCCTTGCTTCGCAAAATTCCGCACTTGGTTGCGATCAAATTCTCCTGATTTTGAATCACACCGATTCCGATCTTCGTAGTCTTTGCAGGATCGACCTTGCCGATGACCTCGCCGGGCATTACCACCTGGCCCACCTTCTCCATCTTTTCTGTTCAAAACAAAATTCGCAACGGTAGTATTTTCTTTGATTTTCTGATCATTTCCTCTTGTCGACATTTTTGCACGCCAGCACACGCTTTGCTGCGACGTCTCTCTGGGCCAGCGAGACCATCGATCATAATCAAGAAGATAAGAGGCAGACGTAGACAAGAATCAATTAAGGAATAAGAAGATGCAGAACCTTCAACAGATGCTTCGCCAGATGCAGGGGGGTATGGGCCAAGGCATGCCGCCTCCTGATTCCCCTGTTGTGGATACTGCCGAGCAGGTCTACATCTCTTCGCTCGCTCTGCTCAAGATGCTGAAGCATGGTACTAGCTCCACTGTGGCTTGTAATGTACACTCAATCGTTCGCCCCCCACTCACGATCTGTGCGCTTTTCTTGCAAGGCCGCGCTGGCGTACCGATGGAGGTCATGGGTCTGATGCTAGGCGAGTTCGTCGATGATTACACTGTTCGTTGTAAGGACGTGTTCGCCATGCCTCAAAGCGGTACGGGCGTCAGTGTAGAAGCCGTCGATCCCGTTTTCCAGACCAAGATGTTGGACATGTTGAAACAAACCGGCAGGTATGCACCATGTTCCCTCCTTCCCGCGCACTACGACGTTCGTACTCATGCGTGCCATTTAGGCCTGAGATGGTGGTGGGCTGGTACCACTCTCACCCTGGTTTTGGCTGCTGGCTCTCGGGCGTCGACGTCAACACGCAGCAGGTTGCTCTCTTCTTTTTTATGCCGCTATTCTCTCTCTCCCCCTCTCTTTCAACGTCATGTTGCTGATGCGTTATGGGCTTGCGACAGAGTTTCGAGGCGATCAACGAGCGTTGTGTTGCCGTTGTGGTGGACCCCATTCAAAGTGTAAAGGGTAAGGTCGTCATCGACGCCTTCCGCTGCATCAACCCGCAGACCCTGCTTATGGGCCAGGAGCCAAGACAAACTACCTCCAACATTGGTCACCTCAACAAGCCTTCCATCCAGGTAGGCTCTCTTGCTCGCTTCTCTTCGTCTTGCGATTGGTTCATCTTGACTCTGACCCTTGGGTGTCTGTTGCGTTGCGAGTAGGCCCTCATCCACGGTCTGAACAGGCACTACTACTCGATCGCCATCAACTACAGAAAGGACGAGCTCGAGCAGAAGATGTTGCTCAACGTGCACAAGCCCAAGTGGACCGACGGCCTGCTCCTCGAGGAGTGGGAGGAGCACAGCAAGCAGAACGAGGCCATCGTCAAGGAGATGCTCAGCCTGGCCAAGGCGTACAACAAGTCGATCCAGGACGAGATCAACATCCCGCCAGAGAAGCTCGCCATCCAGAACGTCGGCAAGGTCGACCCCAAGAAGCATCTCGAGTCGGACGTCGAGAAGCTCATGGCCAAGAACGCCACCCAGCTTCTCGGTGCCATGCTGGACACCGTCGTGTTCTAAACGTCGCTTCGTGGTCTTCTGGTCCTCCCTTTCTGTCAAAAGTAAATAGGCTTCCTCCTCTTGCTCTTGTCTGTCCGGTGAGCTTCAGTTATCGTCCCATCGTGGCTTCTGTCTGTTCTGCTTCACGTCGCTCCGTCGCTTCTTCTCCTTGAGGCGGTGTTCGATGGCGTAATCGGGCACCTCTGTGGCGATCCTCTCCTTTGGCACCACGCACGCCTCGTCCAGGTATCGCTTCAGCTTGGCAAAGGCGTCGTTGAGGTTGTGTCCCTGCGTGCGGTGCACCGATGAGGTGATCACCATCTCTCCCTCCTTGTTGACGTCTCCCGCTCTGCAATGACGTGCGGGCCAGAGTGAACCAGTGCTCCGCAACAAGCAAGGCGAGTGTGATGATGTACCGCTGCAATCGCAGGCGTTCCTTCACGTCTTCGGGTATCCAGTCGGCTTCATCGAGGTTGAAACGCAGCTCCACCTTTGAGGCCACACGAAGGCCCAGACCGATGGACGTCAAGACACGCGAAGAACGAAAGAGAAGCAGCACAGGAGGGAGCCACACCTTGGTGTTCACTTTGTTGACGTTCTGCCCTCCGGGTCCGCTGGAGCGGCAAAAGGCGAGTTGGATCTTATCACGCGGGATGTTGATGCTCTGCCGCTCATCTGTCGAGTAGCAGCGCGCTCTCCAATCTTCGCATCGCAACGAACGGAGGAGATGTGAGGTTGTCCAGCTTCCCGACTGCAGCACAGCGGCGCATCGCCAACCGAGCAGCGTCCTACAGGGCATGGAGGTTGCCATAGTTGAAGAAAAAGCTGCTCTCATGCTGCCGTCGGCGCCAGCACTCCAAGTTTGGACTGGCTTTTTCTTCATCTTTTCTACTAGTTTAAAACAAAGCATGGAGCAAGAGGAAGGGCAGCTGTCCCACGAGTTGGCGGCAGGAGAACCCACGGCAAAGAGGCAGCGCGTGGAGGAGGCAGTGCAAGTGCACGTAGAGGGAACGAGCATAGAATACCAAATCAGCGGAATGGAAGAAGTAAATCAGGCATACACAGCCGTATACGAGGTCGCGGAGGTGGCGTCAGTGTCCGCGGAGCAGTCCTTTATCTACGAGGAGGGGGCGCTTCATGAAGCCCCGCACCCCAGCATGCCAGCGCACCCGTGGCACATAGACGCGCAGGAGAACTGCCTTCAGCAGCTCTACGTGGCCGACGAATTCGAACACTGCGGCCGCACCAACAACTTCCTGAAGCTGGCCCGCTGGTAGCCCCTCCCTCTCCTCTTCCACTTCACTGTATCCATTGGTCCGCTAACGCGGCTCCTCCTGCCTCGCGCTTGACCAGGTCGGCAGACGGGACCTGCATTCTCACGACAAGCGAGGACAACCTTGTCCGCATTTTTGAAGTGTGCGTGCTTCATCTCTACATTCGTGCATCGGGCCTGCTCGCGCTTTAAGCTCTACCCAAACCATCACGGCCTTGCTTATAAGCACTATCAGGCCCGCGGATGCGGCCGAGCAGACGCACAGATTGCAGGAGATGACCGAAGAGGAGAGACGGTCATTCGTGCCGCAACCGCTTCGCTCCGTGTTGCAGATCAAAGAGGGCGAGACCGTGTATGACGCGTGTTGGTATCCTCACATGAACTCCCAGCGTACGTTCTTTGCGTCTTCTTCGCTCCACCACCAGTCGGCCGCTTACCACACCTTTCGCCACAGAGCCAAGCACGTGTTGTTTCTTGACCACCAGCCGAGATCACCCCATCCATCTCTGGGACGCGTTCACTGGTCAGGTACTGTTCTGAACTGCATCACTTGTTTGCTGGCCCCGCGCGTGCTCACGCATAGCACCGCAGCATAGGGCAACCTATCGGGCTTATGACCACATGGACGAGATCACGGCGGCTCTTTCAGTATCGTTCAACCTCAGCGCCGAGAAGTGCGCGCCCTCATAGCCTTTGATCCATGCCTCTGTCTCTTACTGATCTTCGGGTTCGATGTCGTGATCTGTGCGGCCACAGAATATACGCCGGCTACAGTGGCATGCTACGAATATTCGACACCGCATCGCCAGGCCGAAGCTATCGCACCTTAAGCACCAAGGACATCGGCGCAAAGGGTAACTCTCCGCTCTCCGCCTTCGCGTGCATTGCTCCTAACCGCCTCTCTCCCTCCAGGCATCGTGTCGTGTCTGGCATTCAATCCGGATTACAGCGGCCTGCTGGCGGCGGGGTCCTATTCCGGCTTAGTCGGGCTTTACATGGAAGAAGAACGCGGCGTGGTCTCTGTCCTCGAGGGACACAGGGGAGGTGTGACCCAGGTACTGTGCCGTCACTCTTGGCCCAACTTGCTGTCATCCTGTCTATCAGCTGACGGTCAACGGGCGATCCGCCGTTGTGTATGGCAGGCGCTCTTCACCCCGGATGGCAACTATCTCTTCACCGGGGCGAGGAAGGAGAACGATATTCTCTGCTGGGACATCAGGAACACGAGCCGCGTGGTGATGCGGCTATCGCGCTTGGCGAACACGAACCAGCACATCCACTTCGACCTCGACCCCACCGGCAAGTACCTCATCACCGGCAGCCAGGTATGGCGAACCCGCCCTGCCTTCGCCGTTGGCCTTGTGGTTTGCGCGCCTCCGCTCACCAGCGATGTCGCCCTGTGCAGGATGCTCGAGCCTACGTGTATGACCTGCAGACAGGCAATGCCGCACACGAACTGCTAGGGCACACCGGTGTGTCGTCACCTCCACCATTCACACACGATGATGCTCGCTCTGTTTACATGGCTAACACTGCCGCTTGCACGCGTTGCAAGACGTGGTCAACTCAGCTGCGTTCCACCCGTTCGCGCCGTTGGTGGCAACGGCAACGGGCGACAGGAAGTATGCAGTGCAGATGAAGAACTTTGATGACGAGGACGAGACAGACGAGGGGGCAAGGGCGACGGGCGACCAGGAGAGTGACCAGGCGACGCGAAAGGGCAAAGAAAAGGAGAAGGAGGATGCAGGAGAGGCAGAACAGGAAAGTGGACAACGGCGAACTGAACAAAATGTGCTGGCTCTGTGGTGTCAGCTGGCGCGACGAACAAGCAGCGCAGAAGAGCAGTAGCTTCGCACCACACGCGTTCAACAGCAATGTTGTAATTGTTGTGGCTCCAATTTCGTTATTGAGACCCAGGCAACTTTGGGGGGGGGAGAGACAGGGACACTCAATCACCTCAATATCCAAGTCAGGCTGTATCTCTCAACCAAGGAGGGCTCTAACACGCCAACAACCCGGCAGTCTGCCCGCTGCTGCCCCCGAATCCTTGCATTCCCGGGAGCCCTGCATGCCTCACAATTAAGGATCATGGGGACCTTGTGGCCCAGTGGTGGATCACGCACCCGGACGCGTTGCAGGCGAGAGGACTCGCCCCACGCAGTGTACGCCAGAGAGGTGGTCTGGCACACTGTCAAAGTGGAGCGGTACTCGAAATTCTGACTACTTTGCCCGAGACCCTGTCCCGGGCGGTCCGGTGGGAAAGAACGGTGGCTTAGCAATCAGGCCGCCTTCCCCGGAAATCCCTGCGACACGAGGTTTTCCTCGCTTGTTCCCGGGACAGGGGCCGCGCCCATTGGTCCGCGTGCAATCAAGCATGGGGCGCAACCAAATGACGAGGCGGTGCCAGCTCGCGACGCTACAGCGAAGGGACGCGGTTGGCGTAGGAGGACACATCCCCTATAAAAATCGGGTTATCGCTTCTGTGTGCCATTCTTCACTTTGCACCGAACAGCAAGCGCCCACACGTGAACAGCGCGCCGCAGCCCACCACTAATTACGCCAAGCAGGCCACTACTACGCAGAAACATCACGCAACAACTCCGCGCCAACATACAAGCCACATACACAAGCAGCAGCAGCAGCAGCATGACCACCAGACAGAGACAAACACGTTCACATACTCGCACCAATCGTTCGGTGCGATTCAACCAGCTCGTGGAGCTGACCACCGCCCTCTCCGAGGCCGATAAGGACACCAAGTACGTGCACCCTCTTCCCCGCGCACATCCTCAACCTCCTCGCCACTCCTCGTATGATGCTCGATGCATCCTTGCATTCTGCACCTGGCAGGTGATGCATCAAGCAACCGAAATCTTTGCCTTGGCAAATTCCAAATCGAAATCTTGCATTCAGCAATCTTTTCGGAGAGGTTTCTCCGCCGTGCTTGTTGCGATGGCACCTCCACGCCCTTTCCCGTTCTTTTCCTTCTTTTCCCGCTCTTGTGATATATATCGCCGCGTGCTTTGTGCTCCGGCTAATTTCAAATTGTTGTTATTTGAATTCTCGTTCCGCCATTGGCAGGGAAAAAGTGGAAACCGCGGAAATTCTATCGCTACTCGGCTTCGTTGGCGGACGCAAGATCGAGCCCACCCGAGGCCAGGCGCCGACTGTCGCCAAGGCAGCGCTGCCGTCTGTCCGCACACAGCAACCGCAGGGCCAGCTGCCGTTGCCCGCCATCCAACACGTCGTGGGCGCCTCCGCTGCTCCTTTGTCGGCGGGGCAGGGACAGCAGCCGAGGCAGCAACCGCAGGCCATCCGTCCCGCGGTGGCCAAGTTGCCCATCAAGCCCGTCGCCGTGCCCGTGCTCCCTGCCGCTGCCACCGCCAAGCAGAACGTGGCCCCTGCCACCACAACCACCACCAGGGCCGCCTCTAGGTCGGCCACACAGGGCGTCGTCGAGGGCGAGAAGAAGAGGAAGAGGTCCAAGACGACTCCCGACCAGCTCCGCATCCTGATGGAGGAGTTCCAGAGAGAGCCGATGCCCAACGCCACCACGCGCCAGACGCTGGCCGCTCGTCTCGACATGACCCCGCGCAGCGTGCAGATCTGGTTCCAGAACATGAGGGCCAAGGTCAAGAAGGCCAACATCGGCTCGGCGCCCGGCGACGAGAAGAAGAGCGGCGGCAGCAGCCCTGCGCTGGCCGACGCCGAGTCTGACGGGCCCGCGAAGAAGCGACAGAGGGTGGTCACCGGCGAGGAGGGCAACGACAACAAGATGGCGCTCGAGCAGCCCCAGAGCCGACGAAACAGCATCACCGGTCCCTCTCCGTCGGCGGCGCCGTCGGTGGCGATCCCCACGGCCTCCAAGCTCCACCCCGCGCCCACCCCCAACGCGACCGCGACCAGCCCCGCCAAGCCGCAGCATTCCGTCGCCACCGCGCAGTCTGCCTTCGCTCCGGCCAACGCGGCCTCATCGGTCAAGCCCCGATCGGCCGAGCCGCCCGCCGGCAAGCTCCCGCTCCCCGTCATCCAGCACCTCGGCCAGCCCATCTTCGGCGTGCCCCTGCAGTACATCCCGCAGTCCTACCACTGCGACCAGCTCAAGCGGGCCACCATGGCCGCCCTCTCCGGCTCCGTTCAGCAGATGACCGCCTGAAGCGGGCACTGGGCCATTCGAATGTCCGCTGCACCTGCGGCGGGTGTACATAAGTTTTGTGACCCTGTATAGTCTTGTACCTGTAACACCTCCCTCCTCCTCCATTTCTGTTCTAGAGAACCTCACTATCCCTCCCTTACGATGAAGAGTCATTATAAACCGGTTTCCCATTTTCCCCACTCCATCTCGTTACTTGTTTGCCGCTTCTACGCGGGTCGTTCGTCAGTTCTATCACGGCCAGCACTGTCCTGTGCAAGCCGAGGCACCGCTGGATCGCCTCTTCTGGCCACCGCGGCGGGGAGGAGGGCCAGGGAGGCGATGAGGACGAGCTTCGCCGCGGTCCACGGAGTGAGCACGTCCTGTAAAGATGTGATCTCCTGCAGTATCTGCCCGGCCTCGACCATCACGAAGTTGAGGGGCAGGGTTCCTGACCGCATGCATGCGACGGAACGTTCACCGCCACCCATGGTGAGGCAGAGCACCGCGGAAGAGGGGACAGAAGGGGCTGCGCACCGATGAGGATGGAGAAGAAGAAGGGCCAGAAAGGCACGCCAGCGATGGGCGCCGCCATGTTCAGGAACCTGGGGGCAGGGACGCCAACCACACGTTGAGCGTGGCTTCACATTGAAAGGGGTGAGGAAGGGGGGAAGTACGACTGCACCAGTGGGGGGTCATTGGCACGGCCCGGATGAAGAGCAAGTAGTAGAAGAGGCCCTTGCGGTGCTCGGCGATCTTGCAAGCGAGCTTGTAAGTGAATGGTCTGGTGGCAGCGGTTCGGTGTGGCGCACCTTCTGTTGCAGCTTGGCGAGCCTCTCTGGGAAAAGATGAGCCACGGGGCCTCTTCCAAGGGCGTAGGCCCCCATGTAGCAGATGGAAGAGCCCACTGAACGCGCCTGGTGGGTCACAAGTTGAGTCCCTTGGTTCGTGGCAAAGCTGGAGTGTGGAGTTGGCGCCGTACAAGAGCTGCAGCGGCCAAGCCAATAGGCAACCCGAACAGAGCGCCCAGCATGATGTTGAACAGCGGCAGGCCTGGCAGACTATAGGCCTCCTTGCTAACAGAACAAACAGCTAAAAGGGTTAGGGGCAACAGCCCACCGCCAACCTCAGACAAAGGGTGCCTACACGACGAAGAGCACCACTATTGTGCCTAGCAGTTGCAGCGGCTGCTCCAGCTTGAGCGCATCTAGGGAAGCGTGCAACAGCCGTACATCGTTCAAGGACGTGGGCACAAACCACCGACCCTGCCCACAACCCATGTCCGGGTTATGTACGCCCAATGGGACAATGAAAAGGGGAGCAAACCTTGGGCAAGTGAGCAGCGGTAGATGCAGCCAACCAAGCAGCCAGCGCCAACAGCCCACACGAAAGCAAGAGGAAGTGCCACCGAAGCGGCCACACCATCACCAACGCACGATTGTAAAAGAAATAGAAAAGAAAGTGGTTTTCCCTTTTATGTGACCCGGTACCACGTCTCGCTGGTGAACAAAGACTGTACATAGGCCACCTGGGTCTAGGCTCCATGCAAGCAGACAGGCAGAGGCCCCCAAGCGACGAGACTGGGGGAGGTCATCCCACCAGCCCAACCCTTGCAGTAACTAAGATAAGCGACCTACGACCTTGTGCGTCTTTCACCTCCTCCCTCAGCTATGCTCTTTTCCTCACCGAAGAGGAGGCTTGTGCAGATATGAAAAACCTGTGCTGTGTGTTCATCGTGTTGGAGAAGACTGTGCTTTCTGGTACATACGGTCGCTTGCCCTACCTGGGGTGGTGATACTGAACAAGTAGGGAAACGGAGCAGAGCCTAAGACAGGCGAGGACACCAAGATATCACAGTGCCTTGTGGCCGACGCCAGCGCCTGCATCCTCCTGTCTCTGTGGGACACACAGGGAGATTCCCTGCAGCCGGGCGACATCGTCAGACTTTCCAGTGGGTCAGTACGCCCCTCCCTCTGCGCCAGTCGCGTCCTGGCCCAGCTCATTCTGGCTGCTCCCGCTGTACCGCAGATACTGTACCTTGTATAAGAGCGCGCTGGTGCTCTGCTCTGGGCGATACGGAGTCCTGGAGCGAATAGGAGAGTATGGCTCCAACACACCTGCACACACGCACCGCCGCACGCGCAAGCACAAGCGTATTCTGGTGATGAACCGCCTGAGTGGATCCCCATGTGCAATGAAAAACACAGGTTCACAATGGGGTTCTCGGAGACCCCAAACATGAGCACCCTCAGCTGGGTAACAGATCCTCAGAATCCAAAGAACATCGTACTGCACCTCTCTCCCCCAACGTGCTCTTCTCGTACTGATGTACCTGGCAGATTCCTCTTCGCGGGTCCATTAGCGTCAGTCCTGGCTTCGTCCCGCAGTCGGAAGGTGGACACCACGGCAAGAGAAAGGTCTAAAGGCCCGGGCGAGGGGCTTCCCAAGATCTGACGTACTTTGATCCTATGCGCAGACCCACCGACGTGCCCTGTATGGTAAGACGAGGGGTGGATTTATTTAACAATTTATGAACAATGGCGATTGGGTTGGTATGTCACTTGTTGGGTGTAGAAGTGGCTGATGGAAATGAGCCTTGCGAAGGCGACGGGTAGTACGATGGGAACAGGAGGGGGACAGAATGCGACACTTGAGCCGTCAGAGTAGACGCGCAGTCTGAAAGGTCATGGGACGTGAGTCGTCGATAAAAGAGAATACAATAGTAATGCAGGAGGTGCATACTGCTCAGTATGGCCAACAGAGTCCGGTGAGTAGCTGGCGCTACGGCATCGACGCACACGGCGACCCACGCCGCCTGCGCAAGTACATCGCGGCAGGCACGTGAGTATAGACCTGTCCAGAAAGGCACAGCGTAACGTACGTTGTTCTGATCATCAAAGAACACTTGACAGCGCACAGAAGCGTTAAGAAGCCCGCCATCTTTGGCAAACAGCGTCATCTCGGTATGCATCAAATTGCTCAGGTCCGGATAAGGGCTGCGATGTAACATCGCAAAGGTGGTGCACGTAAATAACATAACAGAAAACAAATAATCTAATAGATTAAATGGGGATGGACGTGCCGGTGCAGCAGATGCTCCAGCATGCGCGCCCTTTGGGCATCGGCGAGGCAACTTATTTTGGTAACCGGACACCCCTGCAACTCGTACTGCGAGTGCAGCGCAAGAGCATCAAATTGGAGTAAGACGCAACGCCGCAGCAGATTGGGGCGAGAGGAGGGTTACCAGTTGGTATTTGACCGTCTCGCAAAAAGCTGGATTGGCGTAGACGAGGTGCGGCAGGGGCACCGTTACGCCCGTGGGATCGGTAATAAAGCGGGACACCATGAGCGGCTTCCTGTGGTGTGACATGAGCTCGGTTTTTTGAAACCGGTCCATAGGCCCCCCCCCAATCTCCATCTCGCCACGTGTACCGTAGATCGTCTATCACGAATGGCACATCGCGGGCGTCCAGGTTGTAGCGCATCAGGAACGGGAATTGAAGCACTATCTGCCTTCGCATCTCACGGACCGACTCGTGTATGTGCCGATGGATCACATGCCGGGATGCCGGGTCGACGCTCGGCCCCGATCTCAGAGCCGTCTGGTCGGGCGTGGCGTCCCACACCGGCGCATAATCCGCCTCCGATCTCCACGGCGCCGACGATGCCAAAGTGTTCGAACTGACCGAAGCGGGCGATCGCTCGCTCGTGAGGGGGAGAGAGTCCATGGTCTGTATCAGGTCTATGCGTGTTGTGTGTGTGTGTGTGTGTGTGTGTGTGTGTGTGTGTGTGTGTGTGTGTGTGTGTGTGTGTGTGTGTGTGTGTGAGCCTTCCCATTTTGCTATGTTGCCCGTTGGAGACGCCACACAGGAGAGAGAGGTTGCGAGGTGTACCGTGTTGCATTTCGTTGAAGGAACGCTGTTTGGCCGAGAGCTTGGCGAGGTCTCTCTTCACGCACTTCATACTTCGCCTCATGTCGTGCAGCTCTTCGACGAGCAGCTGGAGCACGCTGGGTACAACGCTCGGTTTTCGCCGTTCGTCTGTGGTGGCTCGTGCGCTGTGCTTCTCGCCCTCGTCAGGCGCTTGATCAAATCGGTTGGCGTCTGGTCGCCACACCCCTCGACCGTCGTCCTCGTCGCTTCCGGAGCTCGTGATGATGGTTCGCCGCCGTTTGGGTGACTGGCTTCGCCGTTGCGATGGCGGCTCCGAACGAATGGGCGGTGGCGCGTTGCTGTGCGGTGCACTGACGGCAGGCCACGTTGACGGCGGTGACGAAGTGGGCGGCACAGCCGGAACGGGAGCTACGAACGAGGCCGGGCGGAGGGCCACTTGACGCCCGTGGGCGGGTGCACATCGTTAAAGAAAAGGTGGTGGTGGCCAAGTGAGAAGGGTTGCGTACGTGGTTTGGGTGTGGTGAGGGGCTTGCGGTCGGGCTTGACCTTGCGTGGCCGGCCCCGCTTCCGCTTTCGGCTGCACCCCAAGGGGTTACCTGCTTGCGCGCATTGTCCACACGGGCGTCCACTGCAGGTGTTGCACCTTTAGAGATCTGAAAGAAAGATCGGAACAAGCTAAAGATCGATGCCCATACCCATCACAAATGATACCAGCAAGAGTGCACACGATGCACTCATCAGCCTCCCTTGTTTGCTCAGCCATGCGTGACCAGATGTTGTTGTTTTTTTGTTTTTTTTTTTTTTTTGATTTATTTTTTGTCTTCTGAGCCACCTTGTTCCAATTTATCCTTTTTCGCTGCTGCGAATCGGTTTGTGTTCTGTGGCGCAAGGGCAAGAGCGTGCCTCAAGCTGTCCCCTCTTGGAGGGCGCACAAGAGAAAGCCTGTGGAGCTCCAATGGGGACGGGATGAAGGCTGCTGGAAGAGCCACTTCAGCGCCCTTCTAATACCTTTGCCCCCTGGGATGAAATGTGTTAGTGAAGTCAACTTCGTGCAGCGGGGGATGGGAGTTCAAACGTTGGTCTAGCGGAGCGACAACGAAGATGACCGGGCCGGCGTAGTAGGGGCACCAGTGAGGAGGCACAGCAAATTGGGGAACCTGTCAGGCAGAGTGTGCTGGCGTAAGCAACACGGGAGCAGTTCGGCTAACACGAAAGCACAACCTTCAGTCTACTGAGTATCTTTGGAACATCTCTCTCATGATCGCTGACGTTGACAAGGAACAGGACAACGTGCAGGCCTCGGCTAAACCTGTCTTTCCCCTCGCCCAACATGCCATGAAGCTCTCGGTAGACCTATGAGGCACAATAGTTTAGTTGGGGCTGTGAGCCACCAGGTTCCAATAAGGCAAAGCTTATCCTAGAGGGTGAATACGCGTTCAGCATGGATCTCGCTACTCTCCATCGCCTGCGCGTCGACGACGTACACGAGCTTGAGATGATCGGATTCAGTTGTGCGCAGGCCTCTGAAATAGAGATTGCCCTCAAGATACCAATTCCTTTACAACATAACAAATTGCCTGAGCCTAATGTGGACTCATGCATTCACGCAAGGACTGGGGAGCACCTGGGCTTACGAACGACGCATATGTTGATCGCCGTTGATTTGTCGCCAGGACGATTGTAGTGGTAGAGGTAAAGATGAGCTTTCATTCGAAGCAGCCTACATTCGCCTGGAGCAGCAACAACAGCACACCCTGTCAATGACGTGGGCCATCACAGATGAGGAAGGATGGGAAAGATACCGCCAGGGCTCACCGCATCGTATGCTGGACTTGTCAGTTTCGTGGCGTTGACTGTGCCTTGCGACTTACTTCTCAAACCTGGCGGTGGGGGTGAGCACAACTTGGTGCGCTGATTGTAATGGAATGGGAAGCCAGTACAGTTGCTCAAGTGACGCTTCGCTATGTCGGCAATGGTAGACAGGGTGGTGAAGGGCACCAGACCAGCCACGATGACTGCCTCGTCAGCCGGCTCGGTCCATTGGGCCACCATCTCGTGCATGCTGTTTGTCCCGCCCAGACCACCAGCAGTTGTATTGTTAGGATCGGGTCGTCTCGCTACGAATGCATGGCTCAGCACACAGACGTACCGACGATAGGCCGCCTTCCATCCACCGTAGCCTTCGGAAGTGGCGTGTCTCCTGACGAATTCGTTCAGCGGCGGCACGCAGCCTTCCCGGTCCTCCTCGCTGTGGTCTGCGTCACTGCTCGAAGGCTTGAGCGGGCGCTCTGAGAAGAGCGCAAATATATCACTGACGAGGTGTCGGTGCCACTCCTCGCTGCTGGGTGGTGACACGGCCTCAGGCAGGTAGGGGTGCTTGCCAACAGCCTCGCCCCAGAAATCATGACCAAAGCGGCGCATGAAGAGCGCGCACCACACCACGTCACTTGTTGTCTCGTGTCCAAAAGACCTGCATGTTTGCCCCACCTACATCCCCCCCTAGTTATTCGTCGTTTTCTGAGACCTTAATTCTTTTTATGTTCGCGAATTAGGATGTACGCGAGCGAGGTCCGAAGGTGAGAGGTGAGCCAGCACACATGCCGTCACGTTGGTATCCAACGTTGCCAACGACCTCGCTGTCTCCATAACGAAAGCGAGCAAAAAAAAGCAATTTTCAATTTTAAATTGTCCATGAGGCTCACAGCTCATCACGTAGCAAGTGTGGTCTGAGCGCATCCAGATGAGGTTCCTCAACGGCCAGGCCACGCGTTTCCGTGCGCTCGATTGTGGCATCCCAAAGCACATCGTAGATAAAGCGGTACTGGTCTGGAGTCTGCACCATGCCCACGCGACTCGCACGAAGCCGAGCAAGAGTGCGGGGGAGGTCCACTACGCGCATGGAGAACTCTTGAGCGTGTTGCATCTTCTCCAGAATAAGATGGATGGCGATAAAGGTGCCTGCCCGCCCCACGCCGGCCGAGCAGTGCACCACCATCGGTCCATCGCGCCCGGTTCGCCGTCCCTCCTGCCTGTGCAGGTTGGCGAGGTCTATAAGCGTACGAATAGTGCGCGTAGATTCAGGCGTGCCAAAGTCGGGCCATTCGGTGTAATGCAGCTGAACGACCCGCCGTGTCTCTCCGGCGTGCTCGATCTCGAAGACGCGCTGCAGGAGGTGGGCATTGACGATCTCGCTACTGATGAAGGTAACGCGAAAGGGCCCGAACTCTGTTTTCTCTCCCAGGTGCTGGGGCCAGTAGGCGGTGGCCTTGACGTGCCCACGCTCTGTCAGGCGGGTGAGCATGACGATGACTGGACTGTTGTTTTCCTGATTTGGTTAAGGAACGACCAATCAGCAAGGGGGTTGTCATTAGCCTGCAGATGAGACGGTCGGTACCCATAGCATGAGCCAAAAGTGGTTGAGCGTTGACGGTAGAGGCGCCTGGCATGCTATGTAGGCTCTCTGTGAACCTGTTACCTCGCCGTCGATGTAGTTGGCGTTGATGTAGTCGCTGTCATCGAAGAGGAGGTCACGGTGCCCGAGCAGCTGGACCCTGGTGGCCTCGGTGGCCAGGATGTCGCTGTATCTGTTCTTGCGATGGTTGTTGCCTGATGTTGCAGAGGCAAACAACTCACCGCCCTTCTGCAGGAGCTCGACCTGATGTTGGATGTTAAGCTTCTCGTATTCATCTCGCAGCTCTTCGACCGTGCGTCTCGCCTCGAGACCTGGAAGAATAGGAGATAAGGATACCAAGGCCTTGATGTAGAAGAGAACCTTATTACCTGCACTACCAAAAAGGGCGCCCCTAAAGCCCCTGCCGGAGTAACGATGTGAGCACACGGAGTGAGTACACAGAGGGGGGGGGGGGCAATATACGCAGCAGCAGCAACAAAAACAGCCCACGAGATAACTGACGCCACAATCCCTGTCCAACTTGAACTCCTGGTGAAGCGCATTTACCGAGCTCGTTTGTCTTGCCCTCTTTATGAGCAATTTCAAATTGACGTCACCAGCCACGTCAGCATCCCAAACACAGCTAAATCCACCACCGCTCTAGAGCTCGCTGCGAGTGTTCGTGGGCGCCTTCTGCTCGCCGGTCGAAGGCAGAGCATACGAGGTGAAAGTGGCGGGAGGAAGCGAGCCAACGAAGACGCGTATGTCGGAGACCAGCACCAGCGGTTCTTCCAGAGCGGCAAAGTGACCGCCGCTCTGCATCTCGCTCCAGTGCGTGATGTTGTAGTAGTACTCTGTCATAACAGACAACATGAGCGTTGAGGAGCTACCACCAGGTCATGGTAAAGCTCTCCTATGTCACCAAGTGGGACAGCGTACCAGCCCAGCTGCGCGGCCAGCGGGACACCTCTTTGGGGAAAACTGCCACTCCTGGTGGGGGAACATACGTTGGTCATCAAGCAAAGCTGAATAATTTTGGCGGTGCGTACCTGTGGGTACCGTTACGTACAACCTAGCACCTTTGTCGAAGACCGACTCCTTGGAATGGAACATCTCGTAGTAGAGACGCATGCTGGACGTGATGCTCTGCGAGACCCAGTAGATCATGCTGCGGTCGAACACGCGGCATTAGACATTGGTGCGCATCATCCCGCGACCAGATGACCATTTGAGAAGGAGAATGGGAAAGGGGGCAACAAACATGTTGGTCAGCAGCTCGTCCTTAGTGACACTCTTCTCGATGTCGCCCTGGCAGTCAGTCCATGTTCTGAATTTCTGTAGTGTCCACGCGAGAGAGGTTCAGCGATTGTATGGCACAGGCTACTGAGTCCAGAGGCCCGCATGGTACCTCGACGATGTAGGCGGCCAGACCCACGGGCGAATCGTTAAGTGCGAAGCCGACGGTGTGGGGGCGAGTCCCCTGCAGATGGAGATAACTTAACACATTTGATGTTGGGTTAGTGGGTCCCCCAGCAGCGACAAGAGCGGGTTGATTGTCGGGAGGGCCGCACCCAGTCTCCTCCAGGAGCACTGAGAAGGTGTCCCACATGCTTTGACGTTCGCGGGGCGTATAGAACAAACTGGGAAATAGGTACGACAATCCCAGCTTCAGGGAGGCCACCAGGCCTGTTCCGAGATCTCTCTTGGTAAGCCCCCTGGGCTTAAACGCATCTTTGCAGGATCGAGCGATGGGCGCACCTTTGTTGGTGGGCGGGCCAGTGGGGAGGAAGTTGAGGTGAATCGCGCGACAGTGCTGGGGAGCCAGCATGGCCATCTCGGAGGTGATCGAGCTGCCCCAGTCGCCTCCTTGTGCCACGTACTCGGTGTAGCCTAGACGCTCCATCAACTGTTCACCACGACGCTGTTAAAGGGAGAGCGGTAGAGCTCTTACACACCATAAATCTGTTGGCGATAGGGGGCGATAGGCGAGGAGGACAGTGCCTGAACGAACATGGCCGCCATCTTGGTCGTATCAAACCCTAACAAAATGGAGACGAGCCTGTTAGGAGCTCAGGCATACAAAAGAGTGGAGGCTCTGAGGCACCTGGTTCCTTGGGCGCCTCCGAGAAGCCATACCCGGGGAGGGATGGACACACGACGTGGAAGGGAATGCTGGCGCGCTCATCTGCACATAAGGATTAGGAAGCTCTTGGTTTGAACTAGGCTTGGAGTACGGACCGGTGAGGAGCGGGATCACCTTGGTGCACTCCAACACTGAGCCAGGCCAGCCATGCGAGAAGATGAGGGGGATGGCGTGGGGTGCCTTGGAGCGGACATGCAGGAAGTGCACCAACAGCCCCTCAATTTCTGCCCTTGTGGGTGAGCTTCACTTACGGAGCCGCGAGGAAATAAGAGCAGCGCCACAGCAAGAAGGCGTACCAGTGGTGAACTGAGGGAAGCGATTGAGGTTGGCCTGTTGCTCGGTCCAGTTATAGGAGTGGAGCCAGTAGTGTGTGAGCTCTTTCATGTAGGCTGCGGTCGTGCCGTAGGCCCACGGGTTGGTCGTCTCGAAGGTGTCCAGCGGTTGCGGGAAGCGTGCATGGGCTAGCCTGTAGTGCAGGTCCTCCAGCACGCTCGCCGGTACGTCGATCACAAAGGGCTTCACCTCACTGCGCCCTCTACCCCTTCAGCTCCCCCACCATACGATTATTGTAAAAAGAGCAAGGAGGGGGGTAAGAGTACGGCGTGGCAGCGACGGTGGTGATGGCGAGAGCGACCGCCAGTACTCCAGTAATGCACACCCCGTAGCGGCCGGTGGTGAGGTACATGCTGCTGCCTTCAAACGTTGGTTGTAGCAAGTTGTGGCCAGCGGCTAACAAAAATGGGGAAGCTCTCTCCGGCCCAGTATCATTGGCCCAATAATTCGGCGAGGTGGGTTGCTCCGGAGAGGACAGAGGCATGATCGTTCATTGCAATCAAGGTTGTGCTAGTGACAGGTGGAGTTGCCAGGGAATGTGAGAGTCTTGGTGGGCGGCGGCACCTGGCCCGGCTCTACCTCGTACTTGTAGTGGGGCGCCTGGTGGGCCTCGATGAAGTCGAGGAGGGCGTTCGAGAGGTGCTGGCTGTGCTTGGTGTACTGGGCCAGGTTTTCCTCGGAGAACAGCTGGAAGGACTCAATGCGCTCGCACACGGCCTTGTTCAGCTGCGGGTCGAACAGCGGCATCCCGAACGTCACCTCCATGGGCGTCCACTCGTCCGACTCGGGCGTTCGCTTGTGCTCCAGCACCGCGCTCTTGCGGCTGCCGAGGCTCGGCCCGGTGTCCCCGTAGCAGTCGTCCTCCTCGTCTTCGTCGTCCTCGTCGTCCACACCCACCTCCGACTCTTCTCCGCCGGCGAAACGCCGCCCCTCGGGCAGGCTGAGGGCGTGCGGGCTGGCCATGGTGATGTACCCAAACCCATACTGCAGATTGAGCTTTTCTTGCAGCTGAGCGCAAAAAACGCATACACACATACACACAACCACCACCAAGTGAGCCGATTAAGCCACAGTCGCTGGTGACGCCGCTCTGCTTCTTACCTGCTGCACGAACGGGTGGTACTCAAGGTTGTCCTGGTCGTACTCGGTCACTGCATGGTGAGCGCGACTTGAATCAGTTGCGCTGCGTTGCGAGACCGGAAAACGCTGAAGTACCTGTGAAGCCGTCGGGAGGAGGTCGGACGGGGAAGGGCACGTTGACCACGGTGGACTTGTGGGCGTAGGCAAAGGCCTGAACCCAGACCGAGGATGAGATGAGGGCCTCGTTGAGCACTGGCAGCAGATTCACAGTGGGCAAAACCGCTGGCTCGTGCTGTCCGGCCGTGAAAGTGACCCGGTCATAGGGCTGTCCGGGTCCGTGTGCATGATGCGCGGTGAATGAAGTGCAATCTACGTGCCTGAAAATCAGGTGAAGGGGAGGCAGTTCTGGTACCAGTAGAACAGAAGGCAGTTGAGTGACGCGCACGCCCCGCGGGTAGAGTATGGTGGGCGGTCCGGCTCCGAGCTCGTTGTATACAAAGAGCTTCCACCACATCGAGTTGAACTGCACGCAACAGCCGACGTACAAGGCGACGAGACGTGCAGGCTCAGCTGTAAACCACCAGCGCAGTCTCGAGGGCAAGCCGGCAGCTCAGGAGAGAGCTGCTGCGGGCGGTCAAGTCATAACCGGCGTACCTCGGGCAGGGGCGGGCCGAAGTGGCGGGGCACTACTCGGGTCATTTCCTCGGTCTCGGTGGAGATGGGCGCCATGGAGATGAGGACCGCGTAATTCTTCTCCAGCAACTGCAGTGCGACAAAGAGAACGAACGAATGAATAACGCGTTTCGACGAGGCCAAAATGGAGGCTTCCAAAGAGCGGGTGGGTGGGGGTACTCGTAGCCGGGTGGCTTCGTCGAGCGTGTTGATGCGCTCGCAGCGGATGAGATCGATGCCTCCGTCACAATCGGGCAGATCTAGCACCTTTTTATTGTATCGGAGAGCTTGAATGGTGTTCTTCAGGCAGATGGCGTGGTCCACGTAACGCTGTGTGCATTGACCAGCACGGGAACGAGAGACAGATTCGTGAGACACATCGGTACCACGCAACTATTGGCAGGGAGACAAGCGAGAAACGTACCTGCGCCTCACCCTCGGCCTTGGGCTTGACCAGCTGCAGCTCCTCCAGCAGACTGTCAAGAAACTCGTCGGAGAGCTTACCTCGCTCGAACATGGTTACTGCACCACAGATGAAGCGGGCCCGATGAGGTGACTGATCTAAGTATCCGAATTGAGGGAGAGGGTGCACGGAACGCACCGGCGTGCGTCTTGAGCCCAGCGCCCAGGTTGCCCATCATGAGGTAGGCAGTGATTGTCGAGTCGAACAGGAACGCGATCCGCTTTGAATGCTCTAACTGTCAATACAGCCAGAATGATGAGCGTTCGCAGGCAGGCAGGCATAAGCAACAAGGAAGAGGAGCGCGGCAGTACTGTGGGGACGCTGTCCGATTTGACCACAGGCGTGGCGATGACGGTGCTGATGTCCTCCTTCTCAGAGCTGTTGGTGCGGTCGGGCTCGGAGAAGAAGGACGGGTAGTAAGACGCAGAGCCCTCGCCGTCCTTGTGGGTGAACGTGAGCGTGACCTCCTTTGCCATGGAGGGCCGTCTCCCACCTGGCGAAGTGGGGCCGGCGGTCGCCAGCCAAGACGGGTGCCAACGCGTCTTTAGCTTTCCCGAGCTTTCATCGAGCGTCTACACGCAACGTGTGTGTGTGTGTGTGTGTGTGTGTGTGTGTGTGTGTGTGTGTGTGTGTGTGTGTGTGTGTGTGGTGTGTGTGTGTGTGTGTGTGTGTTACGCGGAGATGAGCAGACTTCGATCGAAGGCGACGATTGCCCAGCGTGGAGTGGCCTCCACATACCGTTTGGGTGAGCTCCTCCAAGTTCTTCTTCTTGGCGAACCCGAGTCGCAGGTAGAGCGAGAGCGCTTGCTGTGATTAATGTCAACAACCAGGCTCGGTGGAACAAGAAAGTAGACATAACGTGCCTTGATCATTTGGACATCCATTTGCAAGATGTGGGCCAGCTGCTCCACGTTGGTTCGTTCGTCGACCGAGACGAAAAGCTTGTAGAGAAGGTTTTCAAAGTAGTCGCCGATCACTCGATTCATGACAAAGCCTTCCAGCGGAGGAACTGTTGTTCGCTCAATCGATGAACAGGTGAGTCACGGCCACGGCAAATGTCTGCAACCCGAAGGCGCGATGCCGTACTAATGATGTAGTCTTCATCATAGACTGGCACATCGATGTAGATGAGGCCCTTTGTGTAGAGGCTGTGCACGGTCGCCTTGTCCACCTCGCCGGCCTTGCGCGGGCCCACATCGATCAGCATGTCGATTACCGCGTGCTCCATCTTGGTCGAGTTCTGTGTAGCAGTGGTATGTGTCCACGTGTGAGTGGGTCACGAGCGCGACATGCATGTCCACGGAGGAAGGTCGATGGTCGTGTACACGAATGTCGTCCTCACTGACGTAGCCGATGTTAATCTTCCACCAGTGAGCGATCTCAATGGGCACCGGCTGAGTGGGCAGCAGCTCGAACAAGGCCCCACGCTTCCGCCTCCACAGCCACGACTGGATTCACATTCACAGAAGCCAGGGTAAGACAACCACCGCTTGTGCCACAACCGCCGCAAGTACCTTCCCGCGGACGGTGTTCATGGTGTCGATGTATTGGTTGCGCCCGATGCCCAGCAGCCGAACGCCTGACGACCCACGCGCGACAGCGACAAAGCTGTCAAAATCACTACCAAGTATAGGCACGTACGCACAACAGGAGAGGCGGTAGTACAGTCAGAGGCAGTGAAGTTGGGCAGGCGGTCATAGGATCGCTCTGGTGAGATGACAAGACAGCCAAACCAACCGGTCGCGTCAGTGAGGTCGCTTCACATCAGAGGAGAGCCGAAAAAGAAAGGGGAAAGCGAGCGGGCAACCTTGCTTCATGACGTCGTGCATCATGTTGAGGTAATATTTGAAGGGAGTAATGCGCAGACCCTTAACCATCACATCTGATAGGTGGTAGGGGTACAACTGCAGTGGTAGGGAGCGTGAGGATCAGCTCTGGCCGGTTGCGGTGCACCGCAAGTGGAACAAGCAGTAAGTACCATGAGGTGGTTACGGCTCCAGGCCATGAGCTCGTCGAAGTAGGCCTTCTCACTGGTCATGATGCTACGCACGAGATGGTCGCGCCACCGCAGCTGGTGTTCAATGGAGTAGAGCACTACATATTCCTTCCATGCCTCAACCGAGTTGCCAAATATGCCCTTGACCTTGGGAGGCAGCGCGGTCCACACTGCACGGTCCACGATGTAGGGCTCCACCTCCTCTTTTTCACCTTCGGTGAGGTTCACTGACACCGTGCCCGATAGATTCACACTCAGCATTCCTTTTTTTCGTCAGAGTGGATTGATGGTGAAAATCTCGAGACGGCAGCTTTCGCGAGGTGCCTAAAAGACGTATGCTTGCACCTCCTCAAGGTGCCGCGTCCTGCCGTGCGTGCTACGCGTAAATATATTTATAATTCTGAAAAAAAATTTATGGTGTGAAAAAATAATAGCAAAACTCGAATCCGCGCCTGCTCTTTCTTGCCCACCGGCTTTTTTTTCTGCCCTGGAAAAAATGTAAGCTGCCTGTTGCTTCCTGGTGGTGGCGGTATAGTCATTGAACACATCAACGATTCATGTCATAAAGGAGAGCTTGCTTATGATCATTCATAGACCTTCAGAAACGCTCACATGTGTTAACATTGGCGCTCAGAAAGAATTGCTAATTGGCCCTGGTCCAGTTGATGTCATGTACAACATTGATGACACTCAGACTGTCGTACTTGCACTAGTCCTTGCCTGAACGCAAGGGCCCCATGAGGACAGGTACCTCGCCATTCTCACCACAGACCTCAAAATTGACCACCCACATCTCACTGGCCTTGAGTGCCTCCCCATAGCACACAGCCTGTTCAAAGTGATCACTGATCTCCACCACATTCACACTGGCACAGAGCTCTATCACACCACACCACACCATGCCACCACCTCACTTGCCTGAAAGGAAGAGATCACAACACTGGCACATGGTGTTGCTGGCCCAGTTCAGACACACCATCACCACATTGACCTCATTGATGATGTTGAAGTCACTATCCAACCACCAGGCCAGCATGTGTAAGAGTTCATGGTGGTAGCACACCTTGGAGGGCACTTGCATGTAGGGCAATGGCTTGCGTCATGGCACCTTGCTGCTCCAGTGCAGTGCTATCCTCATGCACTCCTTGTTGAAGACATGTAGCGGTGCACAATGAGCTGTCATACATCAAGCACATTGCCCCCAGTTCTTCCAGGGTGTGGCAGGGAATATGACATCATTTGGCTTGGGGTACTTGCTGCACATGGCCCATGTGGCCAGGTTGCAGATGAGATAGGAGGCAAGCACAAAGCAGTTGGGCTTTAGCTCATGGAGGATGCCTTCTCCAGCAAGGAACCCACAGATGCCAATGTCACAGTTGGCCAACACCTCAAACCCAGCAGTGTCATCATCATCTTTGGGCTGCTGCAGCAAAAAGTTGTCAACCAGGTAGTCACAGGCCTCACTGTGCAGGGGGTCATCACTGAGGATGCCCTCAACAAGGCTGGACATGGTTGCCCAGCTGCTACGCAGCACAGGCATGAGCTTCTCACTGGCGTAGCACACCCAGGCGCCATAGTCCACCTCAGTCCTGCCTCAGCAAGCTCTTTGGAGATCCACTTGCCACAGAACAAGGTCAGACCTGCATGCCCTTTGGTGAGATCATAGATGGCATCCAGTATCCAATGGTCAACCACAACATTGGACTCATTGGCATACTGGGCAAAGAGGTCATGCACATCCTTGCACTTGAACTTGGGCACAGCAAAGGCATCCAACATGTTGAAGGGCAACAACCCACTGTTGCAGAGTTTAAGGATGCTGAAGGGACCAACTCCAACAAACACATGCAGGCCATGCCTGGCACATCCCCTAGATGGCCCTGTAGAGGAGGTCAAACTCATCAACAATCAGGATCACCTTCTGCTGGATGTAGCATTCATCATGGAAGAAGTTGATGAAGGTACTGGCGTCACAGATCCTCATCACTCCTTGGCTTGTGGTGTAGGTGGCAATGGACAAGCATACCCAGCACACTCCAGAACCAAGCAGGGTCTTGAAAGGGCACCTTCCTGTAGGGTTATCAATGCACAGGCGTAGCCTTCATTCTGAAGCTGTTTGCAGAGCTGAAGCATGCACATCATCTTACCAGCTCCCCATGGGCCATGCAGCATGATGTAGCTGCAATGCATCATGTCATGTGGATTTGTGAGCAGCTGGAACAGGGGGCTGCTACTCTCCTTGGTGTCAATGAAGAAGTAGCTGGCTTGTGCTTGGGGGGTGATGGCGCCATTAACAGTCCATTGCCACTGGACATACATCTTGTGCACTCCAAGGTGCACCACCTGTCATGCATCATTCCATCATCACCATCAGCAACAATGGACATACACAAGTTAATTTCTCATGATTTCAATGGCAAATTGTTGTGCCTCATCATCAAGAGGTGCCAAATGTCATGTGGAGTTGTGCATGGTGGCCTTCTTCTTCCCTTTGTTCTTGCTCCTCCCCTGCTGCAGAAGAAGTGCATTAAGTACATATTCAGTAATTAAATTAATTGGGGCTGGGTCACCAGCACGCGGGCGGGGCCTACCGGCGGGCTCGAGAACTACTTGTTGTGCCAGAGCCGGAGGAGGAGGAGGAGGAGGAGGCGCCGACGAAGAGGTGATGGACGGGATGACGGGAACGTTGGAGGGAGTACTCTCCGCCAAGCCCAATGACCACCTTCTTCTTGTTCTTGTCACTCGATGAGGAGGAAGAGGAGGATTGTGAGGAACCCATTGAAGCCTGTTTAATACTCTCGTGTGTGGGATGTTATATATTTGCATACTGGTGCGCACATATTTTTCACGCGATCAATGGTTCAGTGTTTCTTCTTCTTCTTCTCGTCGTCACTGGAGCTCTTGCTCTGCCACATGTAGAGACCGATCAACACAGCCACGAAGACGGCACACGAGCCGCCTATGACCAACCCATGGCGCATGAGAAAGTCGGAGAGTCTAGACCAGAACCCCTGCGCCACCGGGGCCGGAGAGGGGGAAGGAGCTCCTGTTCGGACTCGAACTCACGACCAGCATCAAAGAGCCGTGTCAATGGCTCAATGCCATTGACTCCGTCCAATTGATCGTAGCCCAAAACTACATCTATAAAAGGAGCTCATGCTCTGATCATGTAACTCACTCTTTCCTTCTACTCTATCAACTCTTCTCTACAAATATACACGCTTGTATTCAAACCACTACGCGACTATCATAATCTGCCACAACAGGTTATGGGCCCACGCTCACAAGCGTGCTAACAAGTAACAACTACACTCTCCCGTCCGCTTGCCCGCACGACAGTCAGCCACCTGACTACGTGACCGCAAGCCCATCGGCACAGTCGCCTGCACGCCCGTCAGACGAGACCGCGACCTTGCAACTCGCCCGCTCGTCTGGCCGCCTGACCGCGACTTCATCTTCATCCAGTACGCCTGCCTGTGGGACCGCGAACTAGCTCCTCGCCCGCCCACCCGCCCGTGTTACTGCGACTGCACCCCACTTGCCTGTACGCCTGCCTGCGTGACTGCGAACTAGCTCCTCGCCCGCACGCCCGCCCGCGTAACCGCAAGTTCTTCAATCGCCCGTGCGCCTGCCTGCGTGACCGCGACCTAGCTCCTCGCCTGCACGCCCGCCCGCGTAACTGCGATTTCTTTACTCGCTTGTACACTCGCCCACGTGACCGCGACCTGGCCCGTTGCCCGCACGTCTGCCAGTGCAACCGCGACTCATCGATCGCCTGTACGTCTGCCCGCGTGACCGCGACTCGGCTCGTCGCCAGCACGCCTGCACACCTACCCGCGACCTCGCTTGACCGCCCATACGCCTCCCGCGTGACCGCGACTTAGCCCGTCGCCCGCACGCCTGGCCGCGTAACCGCAACAAGCCATCCCCACCTCCCACCCCGTGACCGCCGTGTCAGTTGCCTACAAGGCATGAAAGCGCACAAGGGGATACCACTCCTCCAAGGCACGGACGACTACCGCAGGTGGCACTCGAAGGTAATCGCACACCTCGAGTCACTCGGCCTCAAGGGCCATGCGACCGGCACGCTCGCGCCGCCAGTCAAGCTCCATCAATCGGAGACAGACTACGCTCTCGCTGTGAGACAGCTCGAGCATGACAAGCACGCCCAGCAGACGCTAGGCATCATCAAGAAGCTAGTTGATGACAGTCTGCTTCCATCAATCGAGGGCGCCGCTACAGCCAAGCAAGCACTCGATCTGCTTGAGGCGCAACTGCTCGCGAAGAATACCACGCGGTTCATCACTACAATCTGTCAGCTCTTCTCGCTGAAGAAGAAGCCAGACCAAAGTGTGGCCGCCTACTTCGCTGAGCTGGATGGCCTGATCACTCTCACTGTCGCCGACGCGACAGAGGACATCCGCCACCGTGCTAACCTCGCCGATCCTCACAGTCCAGGCCCAGGCCTGCTCTCACCCTTCGTCATCGCCTACTCGAAGGACCTCCTACGTCGATACATCACGAAGCATGCCACTGCCGTTGCCCTCGCTGGGCTCCCAGAGGAGTACGACGTGGCAAGGGCCATCATCAGCGACTGGGTGGAATTCGACGTCAATCGCGCCCGCGCCAAGATCAGCGAGCGCGAAGCTGAGATCAATCGCTCGGATGCTAGCGGCCATGACAGGCTCCTCTACGCCAGAGGACCCAGCCGTCATGCTCCTCACAACCCACGAGGAGATCCTGGTCACCATAACTCTGGCAAAACGTCGCGATCGCGCGACCGCAGCCACCACGGCTCGAACCAGTCTGCCAAGTCACCAGCATCACAACGGCGACCCTTCTGTAGCTATTGCCAGCGCTCGGGCCACACACGCGAGGTCTGCCGCAGGAGGATGGCTGCAGGGGAACACGCCAACGTTGCTGGAGAAGTCACCTCTGGCCGCGGCGGTGAACCAGACACTGTGGCTCTCACAGCCACCGAGTCTGAATTGGCGCTTGTGTCAGCCGACCCCGGTGACACACTATGGTACCTTGACTCAGGTGCTACGTCGCACATGGCTGCCAACCGCTCCTGGTTCCGTCACTACACGCCGCTATCCCGCCAACATCAAGTGGCTCTCGGTGATGACCGCACCATTCATGCGATTGGCCGGGGCACCATTGAGGCTAGCGTCGAGACAGGTGGTCGTCGACAGAGAATCCAGCTCTGTGACGTGCTCCATGTGCCGGACCTAGCACGCAACCTGCTGTCCACAGCACGTTTTGCCAGTGCCGGCCTCACCATCGAGATCTCTAGTCAAGGCTGCCGAGTCTTTAACAAGCGCGACCAGCGAACCGTCCTCAGTCCAGTCAACCTTGGACGCATGCTGGTTGCTTCGCTTCGCATTGAAGGCTCACCGCACGACCTGGCCTGCACCATAAAGGCAGCTCCTGTCAGTCTGGAGCTCCTTCACCGTCGAATGGGCCACATCAGTGAGCGTCGTGTACGCGCCACGATGGACTCCACACCTGTAGCTCGTGGGGACCACGTCCTTCAGTGTGAGGTGTGCATCCGCGCCAAGCAAACCCGGTCTCCTATTGGCTCTGGACCAGCCCAGCGCAGTGACACCATGCTGGAGCTGGTGCACTCAGACCTGTGTGGACCGCTCGTCGAGACACCTGGTGGACGCCGCTACTTTGTGTCCTTCATTGACGACCATACTCGCTACGCTCGTGTCTACCTTGTGCGGGCCAAGACAGGCCTCACCCAGGCCCTTGATGACTACCTGCGTGCCTTGCCAGCTGGTCGATCATGCAAGTTCCTGCGCTCAGACCAAGGTGGCAAGTACATGGGACGCAAGTTCCAGGACCTGCTCCGCTCCAGGGGCGTCACCCATGTGCTGATCGCGTCGCACACACCAGAGCTCAATGGTGTGGCTGAGCGCTTTAATTGCACGGCCCTCACCATGGTTCAAGCCTTCATCATGGATGCCGGTGTCAAGGAGGAGCTGTGGGGCGAGGCACTCCAGACCGCCGTTCATGTGCTCAACTGCACTTGAAACGCCGCATCAGTCCTGTCGCCGTTCGAGAGCTGGTTTGGGAAGCCAGCCACACTCACCCATCTACGAGTGTTTGGCTGCCGCGCCTATGCACTGGACCGCCGCGACACCCGCACAAAGCTTGGCAGTCAAGCTCGTGCTGCTACATACCTGGGCCCTGCGAGCGAACACAACAATACCCACCGGCTACTACTCGATGACACTGGAAGGACGATCATCACACGTGATGTCATCTTCCAGGAGAGCGTTATGCCAGCCAAGCATATTATGCACGTTGTCAATGAGCTGCAGCCACCCTCCAGTCTGTGCCTAGCAGAGCCACTACTCACCTCTGGCCCACGACTCGCCAAGCCACCCAAGATCCAGCCCTATAAAGCACCCGTTGTGCTTCAGGGCAAGCGCAAGGCCAAAGTGACTCTCTGGGGCCGCGCTGCAGCAAGTGCCAGCCGCAATGCTGCCACTCCTGGGCAGGACAGCACGGCAATGACCACCAGCCATGCGCGCGCAACTGAGACCACCGACCAGACCACTGGATCTACTGCTCCCACTACTTCTGTGAGCGCGACCCGACCAGTCACTTGAGATGATCACAAGCTCAACCCTAGCACTCCTGATCAACATGCTGTGCCCAGCAGAGGGTTGAGGGGCGAAAGTAACTGCAACCTCCCGCTTGACACAGCACGTCGATCACAACGAGCTCGCACACCCAATGTGAGACTTTGAGAGATTGGCTCAGTCGCGAGTGAGGACCCCACTACACCCAACAGCTACAAGGAAGCCCTAGCCTCGCCTGAAGCCAATCGCTGGCAGAAGGCAATGGAAGAGGAGATGGCAGCCATCAAGCGCAATGGAACCTTCACCCTGGTTCCATTGCTGGAGGGGCGCAAGCCCATTGGAGCTCGATGGCTCTTCAAGGTCAAACTCCATGCTGACGGCTCGATCGACCGCTACAAAGCTAGATGGGTAGTGAAAGGCTTCACCCAGCGCTTTGGAGTGGACTATGACAACACCTTCTCTCCTGTTGTCCGCATTGAAAACCTCCGACTTCTTCTTGCTCTGGCCAATGCTCGTGGTCTTGAGATCCACCAAGTCGATGTTGAGACCGCGTTCCTTCACGCCAAGCTTGATGAGGAAATCTACATCACCCAACCTGAGGGCTTTGTTGACCAGCAACGCCCCAACCATGTCGGTCGTCTCCTGAAGAGCCTCTACAGGCTCAAACAGGCACCGCTCGAGTGGAACAAGGCCATCAACACTCATCTCTGCAAACACAACTTCGAGCTGACCGAGTCCGATCCGTGCATCTACGTTCGGCGAGGACATCACCTAGCCATCATTGCCCTCTACGTCGATGACTGTACCATCATTGCTCATCGGTCTGAGCTCAAGCAAGTCAAGCAGCTGATCGCTGATGGTTTCCCCATCAAGGATCTTGGTGAGGCAACCTCTGTCCTGGGAATCGAGATCCATCGCGACCGGCCAGCTGGCAAGCTCTTCATTTGACAGCTAGGCAAGATCAAGAACATTCTCAGCACGTTTGGTCTCACCAACTGCAAGCCAGTAGCTACACCGATGCAGCTGCATCTACAACTGCCAAGTTCGCCGGTGCACCACGACAAGTTCGAGTTTCACAGAGCAATTGGGATGCTCTCATACCTTGCCCATGCATCACGACCCGACATCCTCTTTGCCGTCACCTACCTCAGTCGGTTTGCCAACAACTTTGGCCCTGAGCATGTCATAGCAGCCAAGCGCATCATGCGCTATCTTGCTGGAACCGCCGACCAGGCCATCTGCTACTCGCGTGACCTCCACGACAACAAGGATCCTGCGACCCATGTGCCAGTTGGCTACTGCGATGCAGACTGGGGCAACATCGAGATCGATCGCCGATCAGTGACAGGAGTCACCTTCATCTACTACGGTGGAGCCATCTCGTGGAGTGTCAAGACACAAAAATGCGTCGCTCTCTCATCCATGGAGGCAGAACTCAATGTGATCTCTGAAGCGACCAGACAAGCGCTCTACATTCGCAAGCACCTGCCTACACTTGGCATCAACACCCAGACAGCGCTGACTCTCCACAACGACAACCAAAGTGCGTTAGCCGTGATAGACACTGCGTCCGGGGTCTACCATGGTCGCATGAAACACTACAACATCAAGCTCGCGCACCTGAGAGACACGACCACTTGAGGCTACATCATCTACGCATACTGCCCAACCGATGAGATGCCGGCCGACGTTCTAACGAAACCACTCGGCCGCGTCAAGCTCACTCACCATCGCCAACGTATGGGAATGATCGAGCGACCGGCCGTGTGAGGGGCGTGTTCAGACTCGAACTCACGACCAGCATCAAAGAGCCGTGTCAATGGCTCAATGCCATTGACTCCGTCCAATTGATCGTAGCCCAAAACTACATCTATAAAAGGAGCTCATGCTCTGATCATGTAACACTCACTCTTTCCTTCTACTCTATCAACTCTTCTCTACAAATATACACGCTTGTATTCAAAACCACTACGCGACTATCGTAATCTGCTACAACAGGAACAACTGGGAAAGCAGCTGGGAAACACAAGCTGCAGCTGGGCAACAGGAGCAGCTGGGCAGGAACTTTAAAATAGGGGTCTGCAAGCCCACCACGTGTCAATATGGACCGTCAAGCACTGGACATGTCAGGCCGTGCAAATTGTAGAACACGAACCAGAAGAAAAAGAAGATGAGCGCCGTGGAGACGTTCGACGTGCTGCTGCGGGTCTTTGGGTTCCTGGCAGAGTCGGATGTGTGGGTAGGTGTGCGCAGGTGTGCCGCGCGTGGCAAGAGGCTGCTGACTCGCGCATCCTGTGGCACTACATCATCCTCCGTCTGAGGCTTCATCCAACAGACCTGCATTGCTCAGCTGAGTATACTGTGCGCGCGGACAGCACCAAACTCAACGTCGACTTGAAGGCCCATATCCTTTGCGAGGACGAACGAACGATGAAGATGGCGAACGAATACAAGAAGCTCTACGTGGCCCACGCACGCCAGCTGCAGACGAATCTGAAAGGCGTCAGCGAGGCCCACAAGGCTCGCGATGACTACCTCCATCTACACCGCCTCGACCAAGGCCATCCCTACCGAGCGGTTGAGTTCACACTGGTCGTTCCCGAGGTTCGGCGCACGCGGCCCAGCGTGGCCATCGTCGTCGTGGGCACCAAGTCCGACCTGCGAACTGCCTCCCCCGCTCCGAACGTGCTCGCCCCGGTCTCCGAAGGCACGCACAAACGCACGCATAAGCGGGCAAACGATGCTGACGCTGGGAATGGCAGGAGTGGGGCTGGCCAAGGAACTGGGAGCGGCCATGTACGTGGAGTGTTCGGCCCAGTCGGCCCAAGGGGTGGCCCAAGCGTTCGAGCTGGCGGCCAAGCTGGCGCTCCTCGCGCCCCTGCCTGCTCCGGCCAACCGCAACAGCCCCCCGCCCAGCAAAGCGCGCCATCACCCAACACGCCACCGCACGTCACGCTCTCGCCTGTCCCACGACTCACCGTGCAGTGTCCAGTAGAAAGTGGAACCCCCCCCCACCCAAAAGATCGTCTTCTTCCAACGCTTGTTGTTGACAAGGGGGGTATTCATTGGTGGTTGTGGGGGGGGGGACAATAAATTAACATGAGAGGAGAGAGAGAGGAAAGAGGGAGAACGGGGTGAGGTGCAAGTCTCGGTCTGGCCCCAAAAAAAAAAAAAAAAGAACGTTAACTAATCAAAGAGGTTCTCGCGGTCGGCGTCGAGGGCGTCGTCGGCGTCGGGGGAGGCGGCGTCCTCGGAGGAGACCCAGGAGAGGAAGTGGGTGGGGCGGAAGGACTCGTTGTAGAACTCGCGGGGGTTGGCGAGGATGAGGGAGTACTTCATGTTGGGGTTGTGCTTGACGCCGGAGAAGTTGTAGTTCCACATGCCGTGCTCGGGGACCATGTAGAAGCCGAGGAAGCGGTCGGAGAGGAGCATGGGGACCTTCTCGTAGAAGAGGGGGGAGTAGCCCGAGAAGTTGTGGGTGTGGTTGTCGCGGTTCTGCTGGCCCCAGGTGTAGCCGGCGGGGGTGAGCTTGTAGGCGGTGAGGGAGCAGGAGCCGGGGGTGAAGGAGACGGTGATGACGATGGCCCTGTCGGCGTCCCAGGCCTTGTTGTCGGTCATGATGCCGGCGTGGGTGATGACGTCGCCGGGGGGCAGCTGGGGGAGCTCGTTGGGCTGGGTGTGGATCCAGCCGAGGGGCTCCATGTCGGCCAGGTACTCGTGCTCGGGGAGCTGGTGGGGGAGGTTGACCTCCTGGTGGGTGCCCCACTGGGGGGGCATGACGATGCAGCGGATCTCCTTGACCATGGGGTTGTCGGGCGGGCTGACGCCGTACATGAAGCCGGCGACCTGGGTGCGGAGGTCGGAGATGGTGATGAACTTCTTGAGGACGTTCTTGGGGAGGACGTAGGTGAAGCCGGTCTCCTTGACGTCGTCCGAGGAGACGTAGATGTGGTTGGTGCGGAGGTGGAGGTTGGTGGCCGAGATGGCGCGCACGCGCCAGTCGGTCTTGGAGGTGAACATCTTCTGGCCGTAGGGCGAGGTCGTGGTGACGGTGATCTCGTCGCCGTGCACGTTGGTGGTCTTGGTGGTGACGGCGGTGAGCTGGCTGGCCTCCTTGGTCTGCTTCTCGATCTCGGCGATCTGCTGGCGCTGCTCCGAGGGCGGCGAGATCTCCATGCCGAGGATGATGTCGCGGATCTCGGACTGGGTGAGCGAGGCCACGTTGACGTTGTTCTTCTTGCCGTAGTCGGAGAGGATGAGGTCCTTGAGCGAGACCTCGACCTTGATCCACTGCTCGTCGTTGAGCGAGGGCCAGATGTGGTGCGGCTGCGTGACGACGGTCTTGTCGGGCTTGAGGATGACGCGCGTCTTCTCGTGGTTGACGTGGAGCGAGCGCAGGATGAGCACGAGGCGCGAGAAGGCCGTGTAGGAGGAGATGGTCTTGAGCCAGTCGTCGTAGATGTTGAAGAGCACCATCTGCGGCTCGGTGGCCTTGAGGATGAGGTCGCCAAACTTCTCGATCTTGAGGCAGGCCTGGAAGGGCAGCTGCAGCTCCGAGCCCTTGATGACGATGTTGGGGAAGTCGAGCAGGTGCACCTCGAGCGGGTCGAGCATGCCCTTGCGCGTCACGATGATCTGCTTGGGCTGCTCCTCCACGGGCAGCGACCGGATGAGGGCCGCCACCTCCTCGGCGGTCTTCCACTTGGCCAGCTGGCCGAGGCGCTTCTGGCCGGCCCACACCGAGGTGTGGATGATCTTGAGGAAGAGCTGGCCCGTGCGCGGGTTGAAGATGAAGATGCCGCCGTTGATGGGCTTGGTGGTGAGGTTGCCCTCGAAGGTCTTGTGGATGGTGACGCGGTAGACGTTGGTGTCGTCGACGAACCAGATGATCTGGTTGGAGAAGAGCTCGCCGTAGTTCTGGGAGGAGAGGTAGGGCTCGGTGGGCTCGGACGAGTAGAGCTGGAGGCCCTTGCGGATGCGCTCGCGGAGCACGTAGAGGGCCGGGTTGGACTTCATGATCTTGGCCATGGCCTGGCCGAGGAGGGGCTTGACGCCCGTGAACCAGTTGCCAAAGGCGCTGTAGAGGTTGTAGGCGAGGTCGAGCGCGATGAGCACGCCCGTGGGCGAGGGGTAGATGCTCATGTTGTCGGTGGTGTAGTCGAGGAACTTGGCGCGCGCGTAGCGCTCGATGTCGTGCGAGTCGTAGTCGCCCCAGCGGAGCTGGACGTCGATCCAGTACTTGGTGGTGTGCGAGTCAAAGACGTCGTTGGTGTCGGTGAGGAGCGAGGGCTTGGACACGGGCCACTTGTAGGCGGCGAAGAGGAGCACGTCGGCGCACGACGAGTTCATCTTGTAGGACTTGCGCGGGTGGATGGTCTCCTTCTGCACCGTCTCGATCTCGAGGGCGTCGAGCTCCTGGTCAAACACCTGGCACAGGTCCATCACGACGCTCTCGTGGATCTTCTGCCACAGGTGCGCGCGGAAGATCTGGATGAGCGAGATCTTGAGCGTGGGGATCTTGCCGTGCATGAAGATGCCCGTCAGGTCCAGCTGCACTTGGAACCCGACGTAGACGTTGGCCCGGTTGATGGTGGGCGACCACCAGAGCGTGAACCGCCGGTTGGGGATCTGGTTGAGGCCCGACCGCTGCGCGTTGGTGAGCTTCTTGTACTTCATCGACTCCTCGAAGCCCGAGGCCTTCTCCCAGAAGAGGCCCTCCCACGTCGGGAAGTAGGTCCCCTTGAAGAGCGTGTGCTCGAGGATGCCCTCCACGCCCCCCAGCGCCTGGATCATGTCCGTGCGGTAGTTGTTGAGGTTCCACAGCTTGCCGTCGTGGCGCTGGTGCGTCCACCAGAAGGGGTTCTGCTTGAGCACCTGGTACTGCTTCCAGTCCGTGCGCAGCCGCCACCCCTTGTCGTAGGCCAGCGTGTGGCGGTCCTTCTGGAAGAGCGTGTTGATGCGCGGGATGCCGCGGTCCCACGAGTCCTCCAGGTCCTCGAGCGTGAGGCGCTTGTTCTGCGCGTTGGCCTCCTGCCGCTTGAGCGCGTACTCGGCCCACACGCGCTGCGAGTCGATGAACTCCTGCTCCCACGGCTGGATGTAGCGATACAGGTTCGGGATGAGCTGGTCCTCCTCGTGCGACATGCCGCTCCGGAAGTGCGTCGCGCCCACGCTGGTCTGCTTCGAGTAGCGCAGGTCCGACTGCGGGATCAGCACGTGGCCCATCGAGAGCATGCCCAGGCCGCCCAGCTCCTTGGGCGTGTAGAACACCACCGGCGGGAACCGCGACGGCATCTTGGAGTTGAGGCCGATCTTGACGCGCGTCTGGATCTTGTTCTCGCACTTGACCAGCAGGTCGAGCAGCTCCTGCGTGTGCACGGTGGCCTCGCGGTAGTAGGTCATGAGGCCGATCAGCGACGTGTTCCACTTGTTGACGATCTTGGTGAAGGTCGTCGAGCCCGACGCCATGAGCACCATGCGGATGCGGTTCTCGAACCGCCCCAGCGACTCCTCGTCCACGCGCAGGAAGGCCTGCGCCGTGCGCTCCTTGGTGTTCTCGTTCTGGAGGTTCCACACGCCGTCCTGCTGCGTGAACTCCTCGTTGAGCGACCGGCACTTGGGCAGTATGCGGACCTCGAAGCCGCACATGGCGAACAGCAGGTTGGGGTTGTCCCTGCTGTAGACCGAGAGGAAGCTGTTGTCCCACTCGATCGTCGTCAGCGAGCGCAGCAGCCGGTTCTTGATGTCCCAGAAGACGGCGCGCCCGAGGTTGACGTCGTGCTTCATCAGGCGCATGCGCGCGTCGCGCGGCCAGCACTTCTTGTTGTTGTACCCGACGATGTTCTCGTTGTTGGGGTCCGGGTGCTCGGTGAGGTAGCGCTGGATGAGCTCCTTGGCCTCGTCGTGCGTGAACCGGAAGCACATGTGGATGCGGTCGATGTAGCGCGAGTAGAGCCGGATCGGGTGGCGCGTCTCCTCCTCGACCGAGCGGAAGGTGAGGAAGTCGTTGGGCATCTGCGGGGCGCCGGCGATCTCGGACGCGCGCGTGAGGCCCAGCACGAGGAGGTCGAGCACGAGGCCGTAGTACTGGAAGATGAACGACGCGAACTGGAGGCCGCGGATGAGGCCGTACGAGTTGGTGTGGTTCATGTCCTTGTAGTTCATGACCACGTTGTTCTTGGCCGTCATGTAGTCGGCGATGTTGTGGTCGAGGATGAGGCGCAGGAGCCGGTTGAGGAGCGTGAGGTCGATCTTCTCGTAGACCTTCTCCAGCTTGGTCTCCATCAGCACCACGCACTCGCCGTTGCTCGTGTCCCACACGTCGGTGAGGTTGTTGATCCCCTGGCACCACTTGTAGGTCAGGAGCGGCGGCGGCTCCGTGTCGGCGGGCTTGATCCAGTTGGGGAAGAGGTGACGCTTGTCGGCCTCGTACCACACGTACTGGTCGAGGTAGGCGTCGGTGATCTTCTCGAGCGGCTCGACGTCGTAGACGGGGATGAGGTAGCTGTAGAGGTCCATGAACTCGATGCCCAGCTCCTTGAACGCCCTCTGCGTGAGGAGGTGGCGCTTGATGCGGCTGAGGGCCTCGTGCGGGTTGTCGTAGGCCTGCTCGACCAGGCCCAGCTCCTCGCGCTGCGACTGGTTGAGCCTGCTCTTGACGCTGTAGGCCTCCTTGAGGTGCTCGAGCGACAGGATGAGCAGCTTGGTGTCGTGCTTGTAGTTGAGCGGCGGGAACGGGATCGGCGAGAACTTGCGGCTCTCGAGCCAGTGCACCGTCGTCGTGTAGATGGCCACGGCCTCCTCGGCCGTGATGTAGGGCCCGTCCTTGAGGTAGTTGTGCTGCCGCTCCTGCTCGGCCTTGAGCCACAGGCGCGTGAGCCGCCCCAGGTTCTTCTTGCACACCGTCTTGTCCACGGTGGCCCCGCGGCGGATGCGCTCCCGGTTGTAGTGCGCCACGTTGGTCCACCAGTCGGCCTTGGACTTGACGTAGCGCAGGATCATGTTCTCGATCGGCGCCGGCAGGCCGGGCACCTTCCACGGGATGTTGGCCTTCCAGCAGCGCCACGCCTCGCTCAGGTGCTGGAGGATGGTGCGCGACTTGTTGGCGCGGATGCCCTCGGGCATCATGTCGAGGATGTCGTGCATCACCGCGGCGCGGAGCTCGAGGTCAAAGTGGCTCTCCACGCGCTGCTTGGTGACGGTCTTGGCGATGCCCTTGGAGTGGCGGCCCTCGAACTGGCGCGCCAGCAGGTTGCCCAGCCACCGCTCGAGCAGCGGCACGACGCCGCGCAGGAAGAAGAGCCACACGCGCCACGCGGGCGCCCACACGCCGCAGCCGGGGCCCTTGCCCACGGGGCCCGTGTTGAAGCGGTAGTAGATGAGGTGCTTGAGGTCCTTGCACATGCGGATCTGGCGCATGAGGCGGTACTTGTAGCGGTACATGCCGGTGAGCTGGCCCACGTGCGCAAAGATGTACTGGAGGCCGTCGGCGAGCTGGAAGGCGTCGACGTGGCCCAGGCGGAAGTGGACGTTGGCGTCGACGACGAGCTTGGTGAGCCGGAGGATCTCGCGGCACAGGTGGAAGGCGTTACCGAATCGCGACTTCTTCCTCTCCTTGGTGGTGAGCGTCTTGACCGGCTTGAGGTTGAAGTTGTAGTCGAGGTGGAGGTAGTTGAGGTTCTTGCGGTGGATGAGCAGGTTGAGCATGTTGTAGCCCTGCCGGCACACCTGCAGCCCGGCCTCCACCCAGTCGAGCTCCGTCGACTGGAAGAACTTGGTCGCCGCCAGCGAGCGGAACAGGTAGCGCTTGTTGAGCGCCTTGGGCGGCCGGTGCTTGAGCTGGTTGAGCACGTAGCACTTGAGCAGCTTCTGGTAGCTCACCCGCACCTTGACCGGGTGGTTCTGCGGGCAGTGCTCCATGTACCACGACTTGACCAGGGGCACGTCCTGCGCGCGCCTCGTGCGGCCCGAGCGGAGGTTGAACGGGCGCGGCGCCCAGTAGAGCGCGATGCCGCTGGCCGTGTTGTCGGTGAAGAGGTCCGTGTCCTTGAGCAGCGGCTCCACGCCCTCGGGCAGCGCAAACTCCTCGCCCTCCAGGAAGTCGTCGAGCTGCTCCTCGTGCTCGCGGCCCTTCTCGCCTCGCCACGACGAGATGGGGTTGATGAGCGGATCGAAGTAGAACGCCGGCAGATCGGGATCGTCGGTCTTGATGTAGACCGAGAGCGGGTGGTGATAGGGGGTGATGTGCACGCTCCTCGGCCGGTTGTTGTACAGGTAGGGGAAGGCCACCTTGTACTCCGTGCGCAGCTGATGCCGGATGATGAGCTTGTTGATGTCGTTGAACTCGTTCCAGTCCTCGTCGGCCTCGTCGATGTCGCGATACATGGGCTCGAATTTGGGACCACCGGGGATGGCCATGTTGAGCGCCTTCGCGGTGAAGAACGACTTGGTGTCGAAGAGGTAGAAGTAGTTCTTGTCGTTGAGGTCGCTGAGCAGCTGGCTCGCGAGACGGTACAGATTGGCCATGATGGGGAGCGGCAGGCGCCAGCTCTTGTAGCTCGGTCCGTTGATGTACTTGGTATCAGCGAGCGGCCGATTATCGTACAGCCAATCTTTGACGGGGGCGTCCTCGATCTCCTCGAATTCCATTTGGATCGGGTCGAGCGGCTCGACGTCCATGATGTTGTCGCCGTAGTCGAGCGGCGGCTCCTCGTCATCGAACGGCGGGAAGCGCATGCGCTTGAAATGCCGACGATCTCGCTTCTCGCGCCTCATCATGATCCACATCGTGCCCCACTGCGCGATGTAAATGGGCTCCACGACGAGGGGGATCTGGTTGACGAAGGTGATGGCGCCCGTGATGTGGTAGAGCACTGGCACCTCGCGCACCTGCTCCCACGGCATCGGCATGTTCTCGAGTAGCTTGAGGATCGCATGCGGCACGTACTTGAGCGCTCCCAGGTACACGCGCTTGTCGTGCCTGAACTTCTTGCTCGACATGTCTCCATGATCCTTAATGATCTTGCGGATGTGCTCGGGGGGCATGTCCTCCTTCTGCGGCTCGACGTGCCCGAATTTCCTCTTCTCTCCATATCGCTTCGAATTGAGCTGATGCCACTTGCGCGACTTCTCCTCCAGCGCCTTCTCGGCCGCAGAGGGTGCGTCGTGCATGTGCACGGTCTCAGTGTCCGCCATTTCAGCTGATGCCGCCAGAGAAATGCGGCTTTGTATCAAAGAGAAGAGAAAAGAACACTAAATAAATCGAATCTCGCCGCGCTGTGTGGCCTGTGCGAGTCGCGGCCAAGAAAGAGCATTCTGTCCCAAAATATTTCTCGATTTGTGTCTCCCTGCCACGAAATTTCCGAGACCTCATTGGCCGGCAGAAAAGTTGCTGTCTTTTACGCCCAAACACGCGAGACAAGAGCACGATCCCGTTACGCGACGCTGCGCTGCGCTGTCAGGTCAGTAAGTGAGCCGTGCTACGCCGCGTACGGCTGCCCAACGACCTGTCGCGCAAGCGTGCTTGGTGTTTTCGAAAACGCGCACGATGGGACTCGTTGCGAGCCGTGATGGCGATGGTGCATTGTGGAGCAAGACCGAACATACATGCAAGCTTAGGGGATGCGATAGACGGCCACCGTGAGGTTGTCCTCGTCGCGGATGAAGATGTTTCTGTGAAGCCAAAGGATGACGTGAGTCCACAAAGAACGCGTGATGGAGACGAACCAGGCTGCACTAAAGGCGCGCACAGAACAAGAGAAGCCGCGAACGCGCACGTACGTGGACTCGGTTTCAATGCAGATAGTGGGCTTCTCCGAGTCGCTGGGGGCGAGCTCTCTGGCGCGGTTGGACAGAGATCGAATGTAGCCAGAAGCAGAGGCATTGGCGCTGCCCTTGGCTGAGACACCGAACAGGGATCAAAGGTCAACAGGTGCAGCCGTACGGGGGGGGGGGGATGTGGAGTACGCACCGCTGACGCAAAGGCCATTCTGATCGGTGCTGCTCACGCCAACAACACCGCTCTCGTGCAGCCTTTAATCCAAGGAGAAGAGCATATATGATGGCGCAATTGTTTAGAAACAATAAAAAGATATGAGGATGTGTGCGGAAAGAATTGTGAGGTACAAGTTGGTCATCGCCTTCTCGAAGGTGCCGTCCAGAAATCCATTACCGGCCATGTTGATTCGCAACAAAATGGGGAGATTAATGCAGAAAAAGCAAAAGGAAACCCTTGGGGGCACAAAACGCGCAGAAAAACTGTAACAACACCTCATGCGTGGCATTCCTGCATTCCTGCTTATTTCTCTGCACGTAACTCCGCGAATCAAAGCCAAAGACGGGCAGTACCGGAGGGTCCTTTGTTTCCGACCGTCTACAGCGAAGCGTAAAAAAAGGTGCCTTCTCGCTGCCCTTCTCCTCTTCATCTGGCGTATAGTGCTCGTTTGTTAGATCTAGTGCGTTCTGGTCTGTGTGGAGGGTCTTCCCGCTCCTTTCTGTGTTGCCTTCGGTGAGATCTCGATTCAAGTAGCGGCCCATCAGATTTTTCCGCATTTCCTCCATTCTTCCCAATTTTCCCACGTTCCGTCGATCTTCCTGAGAAATGGCCAGGGAGTGGGTTTGGGGTATAAAAGCCGTCAGCTGACCTTCGTTTCCTCACCAAACGTCAAACAACAACAACAACAGTTCAATCATCAACATGGATCAGGCTAAACTCAGCGAGCAATTCGACAAGGCTGCCGAGGGTGGTGAGCGCTCTGGTGCTGGCTACACCGCTACCTACGAGACCGTCGAATCCGATGTCGAGCCCATCGCCGACTTCGACAGCATGGGCCTCAGGGATGAGCTCCTCCGCGGCATCTACGCCTACGGTTTCGAGAAGCCGTCGGCCATCCAGCAGCGCGCCATCGTGCCGCTCTCCCAGGGCAAGGACATCATCGCCCAGGCCCAGTCCGGTACCGGCAAGACGGCCACGTTCGGCATTGGTATCCTCCAGCAGATCGATCTGGCTGGCAAGGACGCCCAGGCCCTCATCGTCGTGCCCACCCGCGAGCTGGCCCAGCAGGTCAACCGCGTCGTCCAGGCTCTCGGCGCCCACATGGGCATCAAGACCCACACCCTCACCGGAGGCACCCGCGTCGATGACGACAGGCGCATTCTCCGCGATGGTGTCCACGTCGTGGTCGGTACCCCCGGCCGTATCTTCGACATGATCTCGCGCGGCGATCTCATCGCCGAGAGGATCAGGACCTTCGTGCTCGATGAGGCCGACGAGATGTTGTCCAAGGGTTTCGAGGAAATCATCAGGGACATCTTCAAGACGCTGCCTCACAACGTGCAGGTCGGCATCTTCTCGGCCACCCTGCCCCCCGAGTGCCTCGACATCACCAAGAGGTTCATGAACAACCCGGTCAACATCCTCGTCAAGCAGGAGGAGCTGACCCTCCAGGGTATCAACCAGTTCTACGTCAACTGCGAGCGCGAGCAGTGGAAGTACGAGACGCTCTGCGATCTCTACAACGACATCAACATTACACAGGCCGTCATCTTCTGTAACGCCAGGAGGAAGGTCGATTGGCTCACCGAGAGGATGACCAGGGACAACTTCACCGTCTCGGCCACCCACGGTTCCGTCGACCCCAGCGAGAGGAAGAAGATCATGGAGGAGTTCAGGACTGGCTCGAGCCGAGTCCTCATCACCACCGATCTTCTCGCCCGCGGTATCGACGTCCAGCAGGTCTCCGTCGTCATCAACTACGATCTCCCCCGCAGCAAGGAGAACTACCTCCACAGGATCGGTCGCTCTGGCCGTTTCGGTCGTAAGGGACTTGCCCTCAATTTTGTCACGCAGGACGATCTCAAGGATCTGCGCGATCTCGAGAGGTACTACGACACCGTCATCGAGCCCATGCCCGTCGACGTGGCCTCCTACCTGTAAGCTTCTCCACCAGCCTCGGCCCTCGCCTTCTGGTGTGCGCGGTCCGACAACGGTGACGACCATGATCTCTACCAATTCGATGATGGGCCTCCTCCAATCTCTTTCGAATGACGGCCGGGTCTCCCGACGGCTGAGCGATCATCTTCATCGGCGTTTTCTGGCCGCGCCCATCAGGAGACGAGGGTGGATGTCTCTTGCGAGCTAAGGGCAGCGTGGTTTCTTCGACCTGAGCTTTGTAACGCATTTACACGTTCGGAAGGAAACCAAAAATCAAATATAAAAATCAAAATATTCAAAATTAACCGTTTGCATCTCAGAGATTAAGATAGCGTTGGAATTAGAGGGGCAGATCGCTGTTTTGTTTGAATTCAATCTGTACAAGTTCATGGTGTGATTATGCACATCAATGGTTTTCGTTGTTTTCCGTCTTTTTCCATGTAATCGCTCGTGTAATCATCTTCCATGCTGGTGCCCCGTTGATGAAACGCACCTGCCCTATCTCAGTCTTACACTGTGGGCAGATGGGTTCTGCCGTTACGGCAGGACCTACGCGGTTGCAACGGGGTGAGCATTCGTTCTGATCTGCAGATTAAGTGAAACAGAGATCGCGATGCGCACTCTTCTGCATCTTCTCAATGAAGCATTTCATAAGCGGGCCCTCTGATCTTTTGCGGTATCTGAAGAGGAAGGAGGTGCAGCTCCGGCAAAACACATCCACAAATTTCGGTGTGAAGCGATTGGCGTTCATCTTGTTGCCAGATCCTCAAAAAACAAGAAACAAAAGAAATAGTGTTGCCGTAAAGAAAAGTGACACTTATTCGTTTATTAACCTTCGAATACGTGCGAGTCTGCGTTGCAGTCGCTCAGCTCACTCAAAGCTTCTAAAGTTTGTGTTTTTCGGAAGACTCACACATTTGTTGTCTTGTTCTCGCTCGCAAACGCACGATCGATCTTTGGAATTGGGATGCTTAGACTTGATTGCAAGAGCCAGCAGTATGCGTGGGGCAAAAAGGGGAGCGAGAGTGTTGTGGCCCAGCTCTTGCGCGCCGCCAGCCAAGCAAAGGATGGAAATGGAGGAAGTCCTTCCGTCACCATCAAAGAGGACCAGCCTTATGCCGAGTTCTGGATGGGGACCCACCCCAACTGCCCCTCGCACCTCGCCACCAGCCAAGGCCACGAGACGTCCCTCGCTACTTGGTTGCATCTCCACCCAGAGGCGCTCGGCTCCGTGATCCAACAGAGATGGCCCGCCGAGGAACAGACCAAGAAGGAGAACGACAAGGAGGCACGCCAGCTGCCCTTCCTCTTCAAGGTGCTGAGCATCAGCCAGGCCCTCTCCATCCAGGCCCACCCCGATCGCAGCCTGGGCCGCGTCCTACGCGACACCAAGCCCCAGCACTACCCTGACGACAACCACAAGCCCGTACTACTACTACCTCCTCTCGCTACTCGTGCCGGCAAATTCTCGAGACTACTGAGTTGGGCCTGACACCTCCTCTCTCTCTCTCCCCCCTCTCTGACGATGACGATGGTGGTGGTGGTGGTGGTGTGTGGACTACGTGACGTAGGAGATGGCGCTGGCCGTGACGCCATGCGAGGTGCTCTGCGGGTTCCGCACCGTGGACCAAATGGCCCTCCTCTTCCGCCACGCCCCCGAGTTTGCTCGCATTGTTGGTCAGGTATGCTGCATCGAAACACCTCCAAAACGCACGCCACGCCGCTGCCTCTCACGATCGTCGCGTCGTGTCTGCATGAACGTGTAGGAGCACGTCGACCGCTTCCTCGCCGACGCAGGCAGCAAGAGCGACAAGGAGGCCGTCAAGCCGCTCTTCGAAAGGCTCATGCGGGCTGACCCCGCCTTGATCGCCCAGGGCCTCAAGGAGCTCCAGGACCGACTCGCCCAATCCCAGGCGAGCCGCGATGGCGACGACGTGGTGAGGCAGACCGAGTCCCTCATCTTGCGGCTCAACGAGCAGTTCCCCGGGGACGTGGGCTGCTTCGTGGCCTACTTCCTCAACCACCTCCACCTCGTGCCCGGGCAAGCCGTCTTCCTGGGCCCCAACGTGCCGCACGCCTACATCAACGGGTATCGCTCGCCAGCTTCACCTCCTCCTCCCCCCCCCCTCTTCCCAGCGCAGCGCTCGTGGCTTCGGCTCACATAGACACGTGGCATCAGTGACATGGTGGAGTGCATGGCGTCGTCTGACAACACCGTGCGGGCCGGTCTGACCCCCAAGTTCAAGGTGCGGCCGCTGGCGTCTGTCGCGTGCTCTCGTGTCTGCCTCCCGTTCCGTTTTTTTAATTTCTTATTTGTTTTGGGATCAGGACGTGGACACCCTGGTGGAGATGCTCACCTACAAGTGCGGCGAGCCTGACTGGGTTCATCCCATTGCCAGCCATGACGGCGTCAAGGTGGTCCCCCCCGCCGGCTCTCTCTCTCTCTCTCTCTCTGTGTGTGTGTGTGTGCTCACCTTCCACGCGTGCGTTGCATGGGGTCTGACGGCAGGTGTACAGCCCTCCGGTGGAGGAGTTCGTGGTGTCCTCGGCGAACCTGTCCGCCGCGGCGCCCACTGCGGAGCTGGCGCCCTGCGACTCGTTCGCGCTGGTCCTCATCTACGACGGCGAGGGCACGGTCGACGTCCTTGGTCACTCCGACGGCGACAAGCAGCAGCTCCGCATGAGCAAGGGCCAAGTCTACGGCCTCGCCGCCGGCCACGGCCTTCGCGCTTCTGTCGAAGGCGGCGCGCGCCTCACCCTGTTCAGGGCCAACGCCAATTGCGAGCGGGTGGCTCGACGAGCAGGCAACGATGTCCCGTCTGCCCTCTGATTTCTTTTGGTTCAATGGACACGCTTCCTTCGGCCAACTCCTGCCTTGTGGTGGCCAGCAAAAGGTTAAGCTCGCTCACGGTGGGGATCGAACCCACAATCTTCCGCTTAGGAGGCGGACGCCTTTCCATTGGGCCACGCGAGCTTGGTATTCATGCGGTTGAAATAAACCACTTGTGTGTGCAAGCTTGGAAGTAGAACCTGCCACAGCTCCCGGTTCATGCTTGCGCGGGCCAGTGTTAGCGGGGGCACTCTGTGCAAAACTTGCTGGTCTCTTTCTTTCCCTTGGTGGTTTAGAGGGCGTTCATCTTCTCCAGAGCCTTGGCGGCGCACGGGTGGTCGGCGCCGAACCAGACCGATCGCATGGCGTAGCACTTGCCAAAGGCCTCCTTGGCACGCCTCGCGTCCTCGGCCGCGTCGCCCACGGGCGCGGCCTCGCCGGTTTGTCGCTTGGCCAGCTGCTCCGAGTAGAGCATGCCCTCGTAGTAGTGGTAGTTGGACGTCTCGAGGTGGTTCGGCGGCAACACGGCCTCGGCGCAGCGCAGCACCGCCGCGCAGTGGTCGAGCGACATGTGCGTGTAGCCCAACGCGTCGCTCACGTTGATCGAATCAACATGGGCCTGGGGCACAACAAGAAGAAGTCAAATGAGAATGGTGATGAAGATGATGAAGGTGAAGCGGAGGCGGGTGAGGGGGGGGGGAACCTGGAAGAGGGTGGGGTGGTAGGGGTGGAGCTGGACGTCGGCGGAGTAGCCGCCGGTGAGGAGCTTGTCGAGCATGGTCTTGGAGTCGCTCGTTCGCTTCTGGTCGTAGTACAGCGACTGGCTCGTCGTGAGCATGATCTGCCCTCCGCGACACAGCCCCCAAGTCAGCTCCAGGCATGGCCCATCCACACACGGGGGGGGGGGCACACGCACCTCGGCGCGCTTCTGGGCCTTGAGGAGGTCGCCCGCGGTCTTGGTCTGGCCGCATTCGGCGGTGCAGGCCACGGGCTTCTCCGACGCGAGGCCCTCGCCGTCGGGCAGCACCAGCAGGCCCTCGCACGACGCCTTCGCCTTGTTGGGATTGGAACCCGCTCAAGAATCGATCCTACACGACACACACACACACACACACACACACACACACACACACACACACACACACACACACACACAGGAATAGGGCCATGGACGGTGAGAATTGTTGTGGGGTTGTTTGGGGGAGGGGGGGGGGACGAGAGCGGTACGACGGAGGCGGTGATGGGGGCGGAGCAGCGCTCGCAGCAGCAGTCGAAGCACTTGGTGTCGAGCAGCTCGGCCTTCCTCTTGCCCCTGCTCTGGTAGAGGTCGATGTAGGAATAGCACAGCTCCTCGCCCTCCTTCACGTCTGCACGCGCGCGACACGTGGCACACACACACACGGGGAGTGTCGGCGGTCAGTTTGATTGGTGTCCCAATACTCGCCGTGCCACACGCGCGCGCCGTGCGGGTGTACCGCGGAGGGTGCGGATGAGGAGCGTGGGCCCGCGGTTGTAGAATCCGCAGTTGGGCTGGCAGCTGTGGTTGATGAGCGAGGCCAGCGGGTAGAGGCCCACGCCCAGGATGCGCTGAGGCACGAACAGGTGGTGCTGCCTGTGCGAGTTGGTGTTGATCCGAGCGCAAACCTGCGTGTCGTGTCATTGGTCGTGTCGTGTCGTGTCAGGAGCTGCGAGGTGTGGCAGCGGTTGGGGGGGGGGCACAGCGCGGACCCTGACGAATTCGCGGGTCGAGAGGCGGGCCTCCTTGGGGAGGAGGGGCATCACGAGCTTGGCGGCCTCGGTGATGCTCTCCACCCACTGCGTGGGGCACCTGCCGTCGTGGCCCATCATGCCCATCACGCCCTTCTCGAAGTGGACCTTCTTGGCCTCGCTCAGCGACCTGGCCCGCGCGCGCGGTGAGAAACGTTTCGCAGACGCGGAGAGAGGGGGGGGGAGGCGCGCGAAGGCGGTACCGGAGGGCGATGATGCGGGTGGCGAGCTTGATGAGGGTGATGTCGGCCTTGGTCCGGCTGGCGATGTCGCGGGCCTGCACGAAAACCTTGTGCTCGACACGGTGCACGGCCTGCCCGTCCTCCATGCACTTGGGCGAGCAGTAGCCCACGCCCGAGCAGCCTCCTGCTCCTTCACCGCAGCCCACTGCCCATCTTTGCGCAATCAATCATATGAGTGTATCATCGTTTGGTTGTAATTCGATCAAAAAAAAAAAAAAAAAACTATTTATCAGATAAAATAATAATATCATATATTGGTTAAAGGAATGAGATTTTTCATTTGGGCCAAAAAAAGCGAGATGGGACGAGAATTGGTACCTGGGCACTTCAGTCATGCAATGGTGACAAACGGAGTAGTTCTTATCCTCGAGCGGCTGCCACGCAAAGGCCGGCTCTTCAAGGATGGTCGTTCCGGCCGGAATGTCCTTCTTGGCCAGTACGACGGTGCCCTTGGCGGGCGTCTCCACGCACATGATCGTCTTCAGCAGGTCCGTATCCAGCTGCCTCTCGAAATGCAGCAGTTCATCTTCCGGCTCATTTCCATTTTCAATGGCCGCTGGTCGCGAAGCGGACGAGGAGGTGCTGTTCTTTTGTCCACGATTCCGTTGATTGCTCATCTCGTTTGTCTTCAACTCGCTACACGGTTGAATGGAGCGCCGGCGATTAAAAACGCCAAAAATTTGGAGTTTGCGAAACGGTTTGCGCAAACGTTTGCCAGATGCGTTCGAAACGAACGAAAATCCGCGGGCGTGGCGAGTTGGAGAACAGAGCGAGCTGGTGGGTTGGCGGACGAACATGCGGCGAATCATCACCCGAAGGTCTCGCTGTCTTGACATGCACGACTTGCTCTCAATCTCGCTGATGTGCCGTGTGGCCTCGCAGGCTTGTTCAACAATACAAACAAGTCGACTCCACACACCATCGGCATAGCTTCCCTCAGCATGGCACCCTATTGCGAAGGCGCTCCGGACTACGTCAATGTCTTCCTCCATTGCGAGCGATGTGACCTCCACGGTATCCCTGGCCCACCTCTCGCCAGTTATTTAAGGTGGCTGCTGACAGTGGGGCACGCCCGCGTACAGCGATACTGACCACCGTGGGCTTCGCGGGCATCCTCACCTTTGGCGTCTTCGTGTCCCGCTACCTGCGCTACCGGTCCTGGTGGTGGGGCCTTCACCTCCTCGCACAGGTTTAGGGATCCTCCATCACCTTGTTGCTGTCGCCACTACTCCAGCTGACGCGACATCGTGATGCAGGCCGCAGGTTTGGCGTTCGTGCTCTCCGGCGCGGTGGTGGCCATACGGTTCATGGGCGGCGTCTTGCCCGAGAGCAAGGGTACGACGACGCGGAGGTCGCCGGTGGAACGTTCTGGCCCCCGCACTGATTGCCGTGATGTGACAGGCGGTCCCAGTGATACGTGGGTGCTGGTGCACAGATACGTGGGTTACGTGACTGTGGGCTTCCTCGTGGTGCAGACCATCTTGGGCGTGCTCACCTACTTCAAGCGCAAGATCGAGGGCCAGCGCATCCCCGCCTTCCCTGACAGAATCCACTGTACCGCGCCTCGCCACTACGTCCAGTGTATGTGCAGTAAACGATGCTCACCATCCATGTGCGTTGTCACACAGGGGCCTTGAATTGGCTCACCCTCATCTTGGCCTACACCACCATCTTCACTGGACTGTGGGTGATGGTTCTGCCCTGGTCAGTCCCCCTACAACATTCTACATTTTTTTCCGTATTTATTTAATGTTATTTTTCTAATGAAAAAATGTTACATGAACCACATACAGGTACTACAAGGTCATCTTCGGCGCCTACACCGCGTGTGTGCTTCTCTTCTCGCTCTTCCTGGACATCGCCACCTACACCGACCTCAGAGTGGTGCGCGAGGAGCTCATCATCGAGCCCGAGGTGGAGGCCCAGGTCTGGGGCGATCGTGGCCGACTCATCAAGCAGGACGTCATTCACCGAGACGTGGGCGCCCACGAAGAAACCCAGGAGTCGCAGCCTCTCCTCTCCTAAAACCAACAACGACATGCTCTGGACCATCTCTCACCTGAACTTCCCTGTACAAACGAATACACCACATTACCTCCTCTTCCTGGCTGCTCACCGCTCACGTGTCTCGCCTTCACATCGTGGCTTTTCATAGCGCCTCTTTTTAGGAAATTCATATATACACCGCGTTCCCTTGTAACAACACTCCATTGCAACATGCTGGGATATGGTACAAACAAAATCTCTTCTTTTACAAGGCTAGAAAAGGACGCTCGTTATACCCCACACGAAAGGGGAGAAAGTGACGCTGGCCGTGAAGTTTCACCTTGCTGTCACTGCACGTGCCGGGAGTAGCCATCGCTGTCCGCGGCTGCAGGAAGCCACATGGCGCCGGGCCCCATGCCATAGTTATGGAAGAGGACGTCGACCGTGCTCGTCATGTCGGCCTCAAGCCCTGGGCGGCCCATGTCGCCCTGGGCCAGTCGAGTGAACGGCGGCTTCTCGAGATCGGCTCTCGATGTCCTCTTGGCCGGTGTGGGAGAGGTTGTGGAGGGCGGCGGCGAGGACAGTTGCGACCAGAGAAGTGGCGAGGATGGGCGGCTCAAGTCGCCCTGCACCAAGTCCGCCAGGTTGGTGTAGTCAACCTCGAGCGGGCTTATGTAGGCAGGTAGGTACATCCCCGTTAACTGCTGGTCGCCTAGTTGGGCGTTGTGCAGTGTTGGGTAGAGTTGAGAGTTCTGGGGAGGCGGCTGTAGCGGCTGCTGACCGCCGAACAAGGGGTAGTGGAGGCTGTCAGTGTCGAGGCCCACTGGGTGTTGCGGTAGCTGTTGCGACGTGTGCGAGCTGGGTTCGGGTGGCTGTCTGTCCCTCTTGACCTTGTAGTGGGCCGACCAACAATTAGTGTCAACGATCTGCGTCGGGGACGGCGACGAGGCCCTCGAGGTCTGCGGCGAACTGTGGCGGAAGTGAGGCCTTGGCGAGGAGAGAGAAGAACTGGTCGAGCACTTGGGCGTAGGCGTTATCGATCGACCGCGCCCAGACCTACTTGCCTGGTTGCGGCTGGCCACGGTGGAGAGGATGGTAGAGCTGAGCGCTTCCTCCAAAGGGTCTCTCGTCATCGCGGGAGGGTTCGTAGCTGAACGAGGCCGAGTAGTGGTCCGTTGATGTTGGGTCGTAGATGGAACCGGAGGTTTGGACGGTGCCGGTCCAGCGGTTGATGCCTCGTTGGTGGGCACCTTCCGGCGGAAGCACTTGTAGCAGTGCTTGGACTGGCCGCGAGCCCCAAGCCGCGAGCTACGCAGGCCCGGGAATGCCCTATGAACGAGCTTGCCGAACATAGATGCCATGAGTGGAGCCTTATTATCGAGCTCGCAGAGATGAAGGTAGTCCCCGAAGAGCTCCTCCTTGGTCATTGACTGAGTACCGGCCGCCTCAAACGTATTGTGGAGCCTGAGGAGATGACGACGCCCACCATCCAGGTCATGTCAAACCACGTGGCCTCGTGCGGCGCAGTCAGGTGATAGGAAAGAAGTAAGGCCACTTACCAGGATATGATGTAGGCACGTGAGTGATAGTCAAGGGAGATGGTGGAAGTGGTCGAGGCAGAAAGCTGACGGAAGATGCCTTCCCAAGCGGGCATGCCCAGCGATGTATCCGGAGAGGAGTAAACGTCGTTGAGCAGATGGCCGCCGTCGAAGTACTGCTCGTCCAAGTCAACGTTCATTGTAGATGCGGAGTCTTTCCGAGAAACTCTGGTCAGCGTGGAACCAACTGCTGAGCTCAAGTCGTAGAGTGCACGTTGATGTGGGGAAAGGTTAGATGACAGGTAGCGCTGTTCAAGGACGAGCTTCACTTATGACTTCGCGGGGGTGTGATGGTAGAAAGCTACGTATGACGCGATTCCTCAGAGGGTCGCTGGTGGCGGTGCAGAGCCAGTTGCGCAGGAGACCACCACTCTTCTAGAGTGTGGTCTTGGAGAAATAACGACCGCGGACCAACACTTGGGTGCCTAGAGACCAGCTCGTGAGCGCGTGCTCTCGCATCCGGTCGTGGTGACCATGGAAACCTCTAAATAACGGTCTGGGCTTAAGCACGAGGTAAGCCAAGTAGTTCGACCACAACACCTGGTCCGGAGCATTCTGCTTGAGGACCCCTCCTCGCACTGTTCGCGCCGGCCCGCGGCCCAGATTGCGGGAAGGGTCTACTACGAAGATGGATATGATGCGCCAACACGCTTTGCACAAGCGAATTTTCTTTTTCTGTGACAACACCATGTGCCAGGCCTAGGCTTGCGCCGAAGGATCGAAGAAGGCGTAGGCGTCGTCGCCGTCGCCGTCGCCGTCTTCGCCGGCCTCGGTGTTGCGCGTGTGCCGGCCCTCCCACAGCTTGGCGTAGGCCGATCCGGGGCAGTACATCTTCAGGTTGAGGCTGCGCTGCTGTGCCCTGATGAAGTCGTCCAGGCTCAGGTACGCCGCGTCGGCATAGACCAATTCGCCCTTTTCGTTCCTGCAAATTTGTATTTAAAGTTTTGGTTGTTTAGTTTTGTACAAATACACAAATAAAGGTGCGGGGTGTTGCCGCATTAGGAAAGAATGATCGCAGCGTAATAATAATTTGACTTGCTGCAGTTGCACTGCGACTTGTATTAAATTTGGTGCAACTTCGCCTACACCACGACAGCACCATGGAACATGTTCCACCATCCCGATCTCTTTGTAAGAAGAGAAAAAATTGTTGGATAAATGGTAATATTATATTAAATAAATAAATAAATAAATAGTTAAATTGATTTATAATCAAATAATAACGAAAGCGTCCACGATGATGCACGGCAGGCGGTACCTGTTGATGCGGATATGCTTGGGCCCGGTCTGCGGCGAATACAGGAAGGAGATCGTGAACGATCCCGGCTGGCTCGCGCTAATGGAGAAAAGATCGGCAAAAGATGAGGCTCAGAAATCATCTCAGGAACCTAATCGCTCTCAACTCTCGCAACTGGGCCCCAAAAAAGGCCACACGCTCGGATGATCGCAGCAGTGAGTGGTGGATTGTTATTGATTAAGGGGGGAGGGCGACAGGTGGTGGCTGAGTGGTGGCAGCGATAAGGACTAAAAGTTTGATTATCTGGGGAAGCCTATCAAGATTAGGAGATGCGCCCAGGCAGCACCAGAGATCGATGGTCCGCAATGGCCTCAGTTGACCATGTGAGGTTGATGATGAACGTGATAATAGGTAAAAGAGCGCTGAGACCAAAAACCGTCACCGGCAGACTCTTTCCTTTTGTCCTTCTCTTGTGGAATGAAATTATAAATTAAATTATTATTATTTTTGTTATTAATGATTAAAAAACACAAAACGAGAGAGGAGAATCAAGTAGGGCACCTGAAGCGGATGAGAAAGGAGCCCTTGTTGGCCGCTCGCAGGCGCGACTCGGCCTCGATGCGCGATATGTCTCCGAAGAACCACCTTACATCACACATAACGATGGCGGTCATGCGGGAGTAGCAGACACAGAGCGCGGCTCGGCACAGCACACACACAGCATGACACACGACAGAAAGGGTGTACCCCTTGGAGGCGACATTGGTGATGTTGGAGATGAAGGCGGTGGCCTGCGTGTCGAGCGGCCCGAACCATTGGAGGGCATTGCCCCAGCTCTCCAACGTCACCGACTCATCACCAGCAGCGTCACCTGCCAGGTAATACATATTTCAATAAATCAATCAATCAATCATTCAATAAATCAATCATTATTCAATAAATAAATCGATGAACAATAATAATAAAATGAGAACGAAAACGAAAGAAATACGAGCGTACAGAGGAGCAGCTTGAGGGATTGGATGACGGGGTCATTGTCCTTGACCTTGTTCGCGGCGACGCCAAAGTATTTGCGGAAGCCCTCCAGCCACTCGCGCCAGCCGACCACATCCTGCAACCCCGGCCCGACGTTGCCGTTCCGTTAGTCGCGCCGCACTCAACCCGATCGCAGCGCTGCGCTGCGTACGTATTCGACAAAGTGCTGGATCCAGAATGCTTGGCCGATGGTGTCCTTGACCGCCGATTGAATGATGACTACGTCCAGGGTGTTCTCCTTCAGGATCTCCCCAAACGAGGGCCTGCCATAGGTCGGTGTCATGAGGTCCAAGAGGCCAAGCAACAAGCACCACGTTAACGTGTACCACAGGAAGCGCTCTGCAGAGGCCAGCAACGACGTACCTGAGGGTGGGGTCGCTCTGCCAGCAGGAGGAGATGAGCTTCTTCAGCAAGGGAGGACAGTCGTCGGGCATCTCCGGCCGCTCGTCGTCCAACGCCACAGCTGAGCAGCCACACATACCGGTGTGAGGAGCCGCAGCGTGTAGCGCTTTCGCGTTTCAAATTCCTTCTCGATCTCCACCAAATTGGCCAGTCTACAAATGGAATGCAAAGTAGGCAGCGCTCACCTTCGATCAGCTCGTCCAGAGAATCGAAGAGGCCCTTGTACGGCTCCTCCGTAGTGTACAGCTCCCACAGGACCACGCCTACCACGACGACCATTGCATCATGTGATGCACACGGGCACGAGTCAAACGGGGAGGCACGTGGGAGCAAGACCCGTGGTCACGCCCGGTCGTACCGAAAGCATAGACGTCGACCTTTTCATCGAAGTCCTTCTGCAGGAGGAGCTCAGGTGCCATCTACATCGTTGGCCAAAACAAGTCGAGTTAGCCAACCGGTCCACACCTGGTGGCTTTGGCTGGCTGTCACCGAGGAAGGCGTACATAAAAGGGCGAGCCCACCATTTCGCCGTCACCGGCTGCCTCGGGGTTGTAGACCTTAGAGAGACCAAAGTCTGTGGACCAGCGAGGACCACATATCATGCGAACGTGAGATTTCGCAGAGAAGCCGCAGGTTGCACGTGCGCATCGCAGGGAAAAGCGGCTTTGCTTGGAAGTGACTCGAGGCGATCGAGACCAAGGACGAAGAAGGAGACGCACCGGCGACTTTCACGTTCCAGTTCTGATCCACCAGCAGGTTACCCAGCTTGAGGTCCAAATGCAGGAACGGCGGTTTGAGGCGGTGAAGCCAGTTCATGCCCAACGCGCAGTCCTTTCCGATCTGGACCACAGCGCCAAACCGTCACTTACCGAAACCAATAAAATAAAATAATAATTGTTGTTTACAAAATGAAAAAAAAAAAAAAAACAAAACAAAAAAAAAACAACAATTCAACCAGAAATGGAAATGATGAGGTACCTTCATGCGCTGCTTGAAGGAGAGCTGCGTTTTGCTCTTGTGGATGAGGTCTTCCACGGAGCCGCGCGGCATGAGCTCGGTCACGATCATCAGCTGATCGCCTTCAACGCACGCGCCCATGAACAACAGAATGTTGGGGTGCCTGCCACGGAATAATGCAGCCACAGTTATTACTTATCATCATCATCATCATCATCATCATCATCATTGCTGTGACAATCGGTGCTGGTACCTGAGCTTGTTCATGATGTCGACCTCGTGCTTGAAGGCGGCGAGCGCCTCCTGATCGATCTCGGCGGCCAGCAGCTTCTTCACGGCGACCTCCTTGCCGTGCAGCTTGCCGGCGTACACGACGCCGAAGGCGCCCTTGCCCAGCGTGCGGCCGAGTATGATGTCGTTGGAGCTGAGCTCCCACACGTGCTTCTCGCCCTCGGACTGGCGCCTGCGCTGCTCTTCCTCTTCCATCTCCCTGCGCAGCTTGGCCTCGATCTCCTTTTTCCTATTGTACACCACAGTGTGTGTGTTGTGTGTTGTGTGTTGTGTGTTGTGTGTTGTGTGTTGTGTGTTGTGTGTCAGCCACCTGCCCAGGCTGGACGTCGTGGCCCAGCTTTCACTACCCCGACGCACCATTGTTCGGCGTTGAAGCTCTGCTGGAGGCTGTTCTTCTGCTTGGCGATCTTTTCCTCTCCCTTTTTGCGCTCCTCTTCGAGCAAACGCTCCGCCTCGCGCTTGCGCTCCTTTGAACCAAAAAAAAAAAAAAAGAGAGAAATAAATAATTAAATAAACGAAGGAAAGGTGAGGGTCAGCCAGCCGATCTACACAAATAAATGTAATTTACGCGCAATTGTAATAATAAATCTGAAAGTTAATAAATGAAAAATAAAATGAAAGGAGTACCTCGTGTTCCTTTTTGATGCGCGCCTCTTCTTCGTTCTTCTTGCGCTCCTCTTCGAGCTGAGTGAGCCGTAGCTTTTCGCGAATCTCGATCTCCTCGCGCTGCTTGTGCAGCTCCTCCTCGAGTTTCTTCCTCCGCTCCTCCTCTAACCGATTTGATTTTGTTAGACATTTAAATTAATAATGAAATTATTTGAAAAAAGAAATAAGAATAATAATACTATCGACAATGTACCTTGTTGGCGCATCTGGGCTTCGACCTGCTGCAAGAGTTGCTGCTCCTGTTGCTTGAGCCGCTCCTCCACTTCCCTCTTGATACGCTCCTCCACTGCCGCCTCTACACGAGCAGCGCAGCGTCACTACGGGACACGACACGACACGAGGTGACTCTCCTCCAGGTCTGGGACGAGCGTGACGCACCCATCAGTAGTCGCTCCTGCTCGAGGCGCGCCCGTTCCTCAACGAGCTGACGCCGGCTTTGCGCGTCCTCGGCAGCTTGGCCCTCATTGCCGCTCTCCTCCTGCGTTCGAAACTCGTTTCTGTCAGCGCCATCAAGGGGCCGGCCACTGACGCAGCAGCGACGACGACGTACCGCTTGCTTCTTCTCTTGTTGTTCCTTCTTTTTCTGCTCCTCGTTCTGCTTCTTCACCTCTTCCTTCTTCTTCTCTCTCAGTTCCTTTCGCTTCCTCCTCTCCTCCTCCACTTCCTTGTCTGCGCGCACGGAGAGACCAACAATAGAGGTCCATGTAAAATCGAGAATAATTAAATTATTTAAATAGCAAGAATAGTAATAAATAATGAATAAGAATAGGAATTAAAACAACGAAACGAAGTCTGTCTGCAAAGAACGAACGTGAAAGCAAAGACGGGAGGGGAGGGAGAGGGAGAGAGAAGGCCGAACCCTTGAGCATCTCCTGGAGGGTGTTGCGATGGCCGCCGCCGAGCATGGGATTGCGAAGCAGGTGGGCCTTCTTCGA